>JBBPBX010001335.1:87467-101020 GCA_038048925.1 Garcialebias charrua
CTAGCGTCTCACCTGGCTCCTAAATCATCAGGAACAAAACCAACTCTTCCCAGCAAGGCTTGTCGAGCCTCAGCGTCTCTACTCGAGAAATGCTACAGGGCTCAGGGACTCGCGGCACGCGCCATGAACGCGTCCGCGTTAATGCAAGCTTACCTGGCCGAAAAACTGCAACAGCTCCAAACAACAACGGACAAGCAGGCGGCTGCCGAATTGCTGGATGAAGCCCGCAGAGCAACAGACTTTGTGCTCCGTATGATGGGGACAGCTGCTGTTGCACAGGGCAGGGGAATGGCGGAAGTGGTCATCGCGATCCGCCACCTCTGGATGACTTTAACGGATCTCCCGGAGGGACAAAAGGTGCCTTTTCTCCACCACTCGATAGAGCCGGCGGGATTGTTTGGTAAAGCTTTGGAGCGAATTCAGACCAAGCTGGACCAAAGACGCAGACAGGCGGAAGCTCTCCGGGTGGGCATTCCCCGGAGAAGCTTCGCCCCCCCAAGGGAGTCTGCTGGAAGCAGACCTGCGCAGTCTCGGCACCACTCGGCAAGCGTGCCCCACAAGGGAGTCTGCTGATAGCAGACCTGCGCCGTCTCGGCACCACTCAGCAACCAGTGCCCCATCGCAGAAGTGGCCAGCATACGAGGAGGAGCCCAGGCAAAGACCCCCGTAGGGCCCACCTCATACCAAGCACGCATGGAGCAAAAACAGGTTTTTCCCCCGCCAGGCGACCAAGCACAGGGCCTCCTCGGCAAATCGTGACAACAGACAGAAACCTGCCTGATGAACCAGGTCCACGTTTCCACGTTACAGGATCACCCGCCCACGTGGAAACGGGAATGATCCCTTTATGTCCAGACTTTGCTTGTAACACAGTACAAACAACTGGTTTATTTACAGCATGCACAAATCATGCTTTCTCTGCTGTGAGTGACATAAAATCATGTACGTCATTGCACATAAGCACGAATAAAGTTCATGAAACAGCTCCTCTCTGTTTTATTGACTCTCAAAAAAAAAAAAAAAATACAAAAAAACAACAACAACACACAATCTTCAGTAAAACAGGTATTTCTGGCCTGCAAGCCGTCATAAAGAGAGAGGGCCTTTTTCCCCCTCTCTCTCACGGCCCACGGGGTATTAGCATAATTAGTAAACCCCAGCAGAGTGCCTCTGCAATGAGCAGACAAAGAGGCGTCTGCGAACCCCCCTCCCACACACCTCTCAGGAGTACAGGTGGGGAGGGGATTCTGGTGCTCAGAAAGAAATATTATTTCTTACGCATGCGACTTGGCTCAACTCATGACTTTCCTTCAGGATTTACTGAAAAAAGGTTGTTCTTATTCAACGATTAAAGTTTTCCTATCAGCGATTTCAGCCTGTCACGAAGGCTGGGGACACAAGACACCTGGAGCACATCCAATCATAATAAGATTTATGAAGGGTGTCCTTCGGACTAAACCACCCAACAGGACCCTGACCCCTGGTTGGGATCTTGGCCTGGTCCTGGGGGCCCTCTGTGACCCTCCATTCGAGCCACTGAGCGAGGTTAAGATCGATTTACTATCTTATAAAACTGCTCTACTCTTGGCACTTTGCTCGGCGAAACGCGTGGGTGACCTCCATGCATTGTCTGTGCATCCAATGTGTACCAGATACGCCCCTGAAGGGTCAAAGGTCACACTAAGGCCTAATCCCGCATACACTCCCAAGTTCTTGACTCTGAACCATAGGCGTCTAGACTTTGATCTCTCCTCCTTTCCACCTGCCCCTGTCCTCACTCAGGAACAGGAAAGGCTACAGGCTCTCTGCCCAGTGAGGGCTTTACGCACCTACATGCAGAGAACAGCCAAATGGAGGAAAACAAACCAACTGTTCGTCTGCTTTGCAGCACCTGCTTCCGGGAGAGCCCTATCAAAACAACGCCTCTCACATTGGGTGTCTGAGGCCATAAAAAGGGCCTACAGTAGCAAAGGTCAACAGGTACCCTCTGGAGTCATTGGCGTAGGCAAGGGGGGTTCGGGGGGTTCGAACAAACCGCCCACTTTTAAAGGAGAAGTTGACAATGCTAAACTAATGTGCTTGGATAGGTCAATGGATAAAGCGTCTGCCTTCAGTCCCAAAGCTCGTGGGATCAAGTCCCGCATGGTACAAAGTTTTTTTATTCATTCCAAATTAAAAAAGCACAAGAAAACTATTTACAAAACAGCAAGGAATAAAACAATGCATTAAATGAAAGGAATCAGACGAAGAAAATAATCTTATCTGCCCCTTCTCAAACTATTTTTTTTTCAAACACTCGATTCAAACAACTAATTTTACATTTGTCTTTTATTGGATAAAAAAAGTAGTTAATATGCCTGTGAAGAAAGAAGAATGTGTTAACCACAGGCTGTGGTTAACACATTCTTCTTTTTTTATCCAATAAAAGAGTGTTTGAAAAAAAAAAGTTTGAGAAGGGGCAGATAAGATTATTTTCTTCGTCTGATTCCTTTCATTTAATGCATTGTTTTATTTCTTGCCGTTTTGTAAATAGTTTTCTTGTGCTTTTTTAATCTGGAATGAATTTTAAAAAAAATCGTTGTACCATGCGGTACTTGAACTCATGAGCTTTGGGACTGAAGGCAAATGCTTTATCCATTGAGCTATCCAGGCACATTAGTTTAACATTGTCAACTTCTCCTTTAAAACGAACCGCCCCCCAAAAAATTCTGGCTACGCCCATGGGAGTGCATGCTCACTCCACTAGGGGCTTGGCCACTTCCTGGTCATTATTTAAGAGTGTGCCAGTCGCAGACATCTGTGCTGCTGCGAATTGGAGCTCATTAAATACTTTTGCAAAGCATTACAGTTTGGATGTTACTGCAGGTGACGTCACTCAGGCTGTCCTTTCTAACACACAATAGAAAGTAGCCTTGGAATGCCTGTTGGTCAAAGGTAGACGTTCACTCTAGCATGCATTTTACTGAGCATTTCAAGGGTGTGAATGGATTACGTTCCCATAGCAAGTATGTTGCACTGAGAGACCAGACTGAAAGGGAACTGAAAGTTATGCACCATAACTCATGTTCCCTGAAGGAAGGGAACGAGGTGCAACATATCTGGCCCTTTCAATGCTGAAAGCTGGGTGAAGTGCAACTTTGGAGAAAGATGGAGGGGCGCAAGCCGCTTAAGTACCCAGAGGTCGGGGCCTCTGGCGCGGCGATGACACCCCTAGCCTTAAAGCTCCCCTGACATGATCTTTCAACTTTCCAAAAAATGGCACAACATATATAAATATTAAGATTGACCTCTGACCGTTTTTGCTAAAATAATGTTAAATGAATGAAAATTCCTCCCAAAAACAGTTTAAAATTAGCGCCATTTTTTTAACACGATAAATAGGGATTTCGCCGTCGCAGGATGATGACGTCATGACAAGAATTTTCTCTACTGCGCAGCTTGAAAACAGTGGAGGAGCTACAAACTCGATCCGTCCAATTTAGCCATTTAAAAGTTAATATTTTAGCGGATTGTCTGCAGAGAAGCCAAAGTTATTTCCAGTAAACAGCAGGTTATAATTTTTTTTCAGCTCCTGCTGGTTTTTGGAGACTTTTCACTTCATGAGGTGAGCTGCTGTGTGGAGTTACATGAGCTGCATGTAGACGAGGCAGAAGTAATTCTACAACATGTACATCGTCTCCAGCCTCCACAGCACTGAAATGGTAATATATTAGTTAATGTTTCTAATAATTATTCAACATTAATTTATAGTTTAAAAAATTAGTCCCTTTTAAAATATCTGTTAAATATATTATTCTTTTATTTTATTTTGTTTGTGTTTTCAGGTTTCCAGGTCTCCAGTCCATCACCTGAGGCTCTTCCTGAACCACTAGTACAACCCAGACTTTCACATCACAGCAGGTAAGATTGCATCAACGAAAAGAATAGTACTCAACAATATTCTTTGATGTAAATCTGTTGATTTTCTGTGGTTCTGATGAGGGAAGTGACAAAGTGGATGCAGCATTCAGCCCATAATGGACCCAGATGTCCCCTGCGTCCAGACCTACAACACCTGGACATCCATGAGCGTGGAGGAGCGAGGATTCACAGAAATGTCTTCACCTGAAGAGTGGACCGAGGTGGAGGAGAACAAACCTTGATATTGTTCAACAACAGATGGAGACATCTTCAGGATCTGTAGAACATCAGGACTGATGCTGCAGAAAGCTACGTTTGTGCATCAAGACATTAAAATATGCAGAAATACTACAACTGGCCAGAGCATTGAGATGAAAATGAATCAATGAATTTAATATTTTTTCTGACTGTTCAAATGAACATATTGTTTGAAAAAAAAAAAGGATAACAATGAACCAAGTGTTTCTGTAGTTATGTGTAAATAAAGTTACGGTAGTACACTATATTATCTGTTAGTGTTGAGTTATTCTTTGTGAGAATATTTGTGTATCTGTTTTAATTTCATTCGTGCATCTACAACTCACAGCTCATACTTTAGTAAAAACAAAATTGGTGAATGTTGAAAGAAACATTTTATTAAAATAAAACCATCCCATATTATCAAATAAATGAAAACCTCTGGGGAAACATTAATATGAACAGATTATCAAAAAAAATTGAGTTTAAAAAATATCAGCAAGTGGTGTTTGACTTCATCAGCTCTGTAAAAATGACTCCAACACCTCCTCGTCCACCCTCCTGTCCAGGTGTTGTAGGTCTGGACGCAGGGGACATCGGTCTAGTTTCTCCTCATCCTGCTGCTTGTACTTCTTCAGACTCCACCACCTCCTCGTGCACGCTCCTGGATGTCCAGGTGTTGTAGGTCTGGACGCAGGGGACATCTGGGTCCATTATGGGCTGAATGCTGCATCCACTTTGTCACTTCCCTCATCAGAACCACAGAAAATCAACAGATTTACATCAAAGAATATTGTTGAGTACTATTCTTTTCGTTGATGCAATCTTACCTGCTGTGATGTGAAAGTCTGGGTTGTACTAGTGGTTCAACAGGAAGAGCCTCAGGTGATGGACTGGAGACCTGGAAACCTGAAAACACAAACAAAATAAAATAAAAGAATAATATATTTAACAGATATTTTAAAAGGGACTAATTTTTTAAACTATAAATTAATGTTGAATAATTATTAGAACATTAACTAATATATTACCATTTCAGTGCTGTGGAGGCTGGAGACGATGTACATGTTGTAGAATTACTTCTGCCTCGTCCACATGCAGCTCATGTAACTCCACACAGCAGCTCACCTCATGAAGTGAAAAGTCTCCAAAGACCAGCAGGAGCTGAAAAAAAATTATAACCTGCTGTTTACTGGAAATAACTTTGGCTTCTCTGCAGACAATCCGCTAAAATATTAACTTTTAAATGGCTAAATTGGACGGATCGAGTTTGTAGCTCCTCCATTGTTTTCAAGCTGCGCAGTAGAGAAAATTCTTGTCATGACGTCATCATCCTGCGACGGCGAAATCCCTATTTATCGTGTTAAAAAAATGGCGCTAATTTTAAACTGTTTTTGGGAGGAATTTTCATTCATTTAACATTATTTTAGCAAAAACGGTCAGAGGTCAATCTTAATATTTATATATGTTGTGCCATTTTTTGGAAAGTTGAAAGATCATGTCAGGGGAGCTTTAAAGGCGTGAGTATATTCCTTCAGGTAATCGCGCGGGGGCGCAATTCCCATAGCAAGTATGTTGCACTTTGTTCCCTTCCTTCAGGGAACATGAGTTATGGTGCATAACTTTCAGTTTCCTTTTTCTGTGAACAGAACAAAAGGTCAATAAAAACAGTAAATGTAAGTGAAGTTTTCTAAAAGTGTACATGTGAGCTCCAGCTCTGTGGTTCACTGTTTGTTTCTGGTCTGCAGTGAGGCATCATTCATGCACGGCTGGTGAAAATAAGAAGGTGATGATGTAAAAACCTCAACTCCATCACTTTACTGTAGAAGAGTCTGGTTGCTCAGGGTCAGGAAACAAAACGAGAGTTTTGAAAACACCAGAAGCTCAATGTTTTGCTAACACAAACACTTTGACAGAGGTAGCTCAATATGTCAACGGACAGCAAGATCAAGATGTATTCTTACCTTTTCAGAAGCCATGATATATGGCGTCGGACAGTTTTACTTTTTTTTTAATATAAAAAAATCATTCATACATGTTTTTAGCAGCCCAGCCTTATTTTAGCGTGTAAGAAGCAGCCGTGACTCAAACTGTGGAAGCTGTTTTCTGTTCTTCACACAGTTGGAGTAAGTATTTCCACATAAATCATATTTTTATTAAGTTATTTAAATTTTGTGAATGCTAAGAGCAATTATAGCTGTGATCATGAAATCTGATGTGCTTTTCTTTCTTCAGATCACAAGTTAATTATTCCGTTAGCATGAAAACATTCAGTTTTATCCTGTTGTGGTCGTTATAACGGGGCGGCCGTGGCACAGTGGTAATGGCAGTCGACCCCCAAATTGGAAGGTCGGAGGTTCGAGTCCCGCATCTGCCCACCATGTGCCGTTGTGTCCCTGGGCAAGACACTTAACCCCGAGTTGCTCCCGGTAGGTCTGGATAGCGCCCTACAAGGCAGGCTACCACTAACGGTGTATGAATGTGTGTATGAATGGGTAGATGGCTCGTATTGTAAAGCGCTTTGGGGCTCCTCAGAGGGGGCTGGAAGGCGCTATATAAATAAGCTCCATTTACCATTTACCATAACTGATAAAGAACAATCAAGAAATATTTTTACAATGCCATCAGTTTTGCATGACACTTTCTGCTACATTAACACTGTATGAGGGCTACAGCTAGCTGCTGCTGGTATTTGCATTCACAAAAACCATACTTTTCAATTATAAAATAACAATGTAATCCAAAATTGTCAGCAATCTAAAACTTGTAAAATTGTTTGCATAAATGAAATATTTGAAATTTTACTTATTTTAGCTGCTAGATCCTACTCGAACTAGCTGTTAGCTTGTTAATTTAAACATTTCTGACTCCTGCTCTCATAAAAATCTGAAAACTGTTTACCATTCATTCAACCTTTATTTAGACAGCTTAGTCTCAGTGAGCCTCAAGGACTCATTTAAAAGAGAGACCTGATTTAACAAAGAGTGATGACAACAGTGGACAATCATAAAAGAAAGCATTTAAATTTTGAACAAATGAAAGAA
Organism: Garcialebias charrua; assembly: GCA_038048925.1. Classification (NCBI taxonomy): domain Eukaryota; kingdom Metazoa; phylum Chordata; class Actinopteri; order Cyprinodontiformes; family Rivulidae; genus Garcialebias; species Garcialebias charrua. The sequence goes on from JBBPBX010001335.1 coordinate 94,649, forward strand.
AATGGTATTTAAAAAACCCAGCTACATTATAAAGTGATATAAATACTAAAAACAGGAACATACCATACCATACCATTTTATTTATAAAGCACTTTAAACAGGAACAAGTCCACACCAAAGTGCTGGAACATGTCTGCATTGGTTTTAACCAGGAACTTAGCAGATGTTTGAAGCCACTTAGAGTGGTCAAGGTCGAGAGCTTCAGCTCTTTGTGCAAGATGTTCCAGGTACCAGACCTGTGGCTTTCAAACTCTGAGTTATGTCAGGCCTATCACAATTTATTCACTGTCTTAGTTATCATGAAAACATTATTTTAATTATTTTGATCTATTTGTTCCTACTTCAGTGAGCTTTCAGCAGTTTGAGGTGCTCAGGTACCAACCAGTTCATTCATGCTTTGACTTCTGGTATTTTCACTTTCATACTTTTTAAATGATTGAAGTTTATTACTAGGGCAGCACAGTGGCACAATTGGTAGAGCCGCTGCCTCTCAGCGAGCAGGTTACACTGGTTTAAATCCCGGTCAGGGGGCCTTTCTTGGTGCAGTTTGCATGTTCTCTCTGTGCATGTGTGAGTTTTTGCTGGTTTAGACCAAAAACATGCATGTTAGACTGATTGGTAACTCGTGTCTCTAGGAGAGAGAGAGAGTGAATGGTTGTTTGTCTCATTTGTCTCTATGTGTCCCTGTGATGGACTGGAGACATGTCCAGGGTGTCCCCCGCCTCTCGCACAGTGACTGTTGGACATGGGCACCATGACCCCCACAACCCAAAAAGGAAGAAGTGGGTAAAGATGATGGATGGATGGATGGATGGATGGATGGATGGATGAAATTTGTTAAACTTTTTTGGTTTCACTGTACTGATTGGGGATTTCAAATGTCAGCGTTTATATTTTTGTTTAGAAAATTTTAGGTTAGCTACTGATTTGCTAGTTTTAGCTTTTAGTCACCATTGGGCTAACCTTAATTAAAGTTTTACTGATATGTGTTGGCAAATTTTAGTTTTTATTTACAGTTTACTAATCTTAATTGTTAACTACTGTTGGGCTAATTTGAGCATTAACAACTGTTTTGCTGGTTTTAGCTTTCAGCTACTGTTTTATTAGTTTTAGCTTTTAGTCATTGGGCTAACATTTGGTTTAGCTGGTTTTACTGATATTTGTTTGCAAATTTTAGTTTTTATTTAAAGTTTTGCCAATAGGGGAGTGGTGGTGCAGAGGTTAGAGAAAGTGTGCCTGTGATTGGAAGGTTGCTAGTTCAACTCCCCGTACTGACAACATCAAAATATGGGTGTGAAAGGTGAAGCACCCACACCTGTCTCCACCCTCATTTGCCCCACTCTGGGCCCTTGAGCAAGGCTCTTAACCCCCCACCATCTGCTCCCCCGGGCACCCCAGATAGCAGCTCTCTGCTCCACACAGAGGGCTGTGGTTGTGTCAGGAAGAACGTCTGGTGTAAAATCAGTTTCCAAGTCTTCGTGCAAGTTAGTTCACTCTGGCGACCCCTGAAGAAGGGAGCAGCCGAAAGGATTTTTTTTTGTTGGGTTGCTAGCGTCAGCTTTTTGCTGCTGTTTTGCTGATTTTAACTTTATACTGTTTCACTTGTTTTAGGTTTTTGCTCCTGTTTTGAAAGGTTTTAGGTTCCCTTATCAGTCAGGTTCACTCGGTGCAACACATTAGCTATGGGAATTGCGCCGCCGCGCGGTTCACCTGAAGTAATACAATCACGCCTTGGACAAGGCAGGTGGGCGTCAGCGTCACCACAGAGGCCCCGCCCTCTTGGTACAAAGACGCGTGCGCCCATCTTAATTCCTCTTTTTGCCCTTCACCTCGCTTACACCTGAACTTCGTGGGACTCTCTGTAGCTACATCGCTCGACCGGAGGTGAGCTCGCTCTCTACACTGAGCGTACAGAGAAATTTCCTGCGTGTTGCTGGGCTAGCGAAAGCTAGTCCAGCCTCTTTTATTTAACCTCGAGGTTTTTTCTTCTCTCTTCGCAGCTGCTTCGCTATACGGTGCTAACTGCGTCACACCGCTACCCTACTAACGAGATAGAAGGCTAGCCAGCGAAAGCGACGCGACGAAGAAGACGTCTCCAGACCACGTTAGCACTGCTAACGAGCTCAACTCTTCTCAGCTATGGCTCCAGAGAAGGGAAAGCGAAAACCCAAAAATTCTAAGAAGACCAGCAGGCCAGCGAGCCCCAGTTCCCGGGCCTGCCCCAGTGGCTGCGGCTATTCCCTTTCGGCAACGGACACCCACGAGGCCTGTCCCGTCTGCCTGGGGATGTTGCACGCTAAGACAGCGCTGGAATCCCCTGAGTCCTGCCCTCACTGCAGCCAGATGCTTAAGGCTGTGAGGAAACGTCGAGTGGACATCGTGGTCAAGGCCATGGGCAGCTCCGCGGCGGCGGCGCGTGACCCAGACCTCACAGAGGCACTCACTCCCACACCGGAGCTTGAGGCCGTGGACCTGGATGAGAGCGGACAAGCTGACTGGAGGGACAGTATGGACATGGCGGCCCCCGTCGGGGACTCCACCGCCGAGTTTGACACGAGAAGCCTGTTACGAGCAGACGAGCTCTCGCTAACAGCCTCGAGTGAGATTTCAGATGACGATGCTGAGAACGAGGACAAAGGGGAGGAAGAAGACTTCTCCCAGAACCCGACGTCAACTCAGCCAGAGACGGATGTCTCAATCCCCGCTTTGTTCGACTTGTGTCGCAGAGCGGCGGACAAGCTACGGATCAGCTGGCCAGAACCCCCACCTCGCCAACAGGTAACGAGGTTGGCGGGGGATTATTTCTACGCAAAACAGCAGTCGGCCACGAGGCACAGGATGCCGATTTTTTCGGATTTCCTGACGGAGCTCACTCGCACCTGGGCTGAACCCAGGGCTCCCATTCTGCTGCCGCTCTCTCAGTTCCTCGACGTCGCCGGAATGGAGGCAGCAGGAATTGCCAACGTACCGCAGATGGAGGACACGTTGGCGGATCACCTGGCCCCCAGGACGTCGGGCGCAAAGCCGACTCTGCCCAGCAAGGCCTGCCGCGCCTCGGCTTCCCAGCTCGAAAAGTGTTACTGAGCTCAGGGCCTCGCGGTCCATGCCATGAATGCCTCGGCCATGATGCAAGCCTACTTGGCAGAGAAGCTGCAGGAGCTCTAGGTAACGACAAACAGGCTGCGACAGACATCCTGGAGGAAGCCCGCAAGGCGACTGACTTCGTCCTGTGAATGATGGGGACCGTGGCCATTGCTCAGGGGAGATGCATGGCCGAAGTGGTCATCACCCAGCGCCACCTGTGGCTGACTTTGACGGACCTGCCGGAGAGCCAGTGGTTCCCGTTCCTCCTCCACCCGATCAAGCTGACAGGACTCTTCTGGGGTGGCTCTGGAACGTATCCAGAGCAGGCTGGAGCAAAGACGAAAACAGGCCGAGGCCTTGCGCGAAGGGATGCCGAGAAAAACGCTTGCACCCCCCAGAGACACCAGCGGGAGTAGACCCGTGCAGCCTCGACACCGCTCAGCCACACGCCATCCCCTACAGGAAAGACCAGCTTACGACGGGGAGCAGCGGCAGAGACCCGCAGCAGGGCCATCACAGGCTGGCCAGTCCTGGACCAGGAACAGGTTCGTTCCTCGCCAAGCGGTTCCACCAAGAACCTCCTCGGCGAACCGGGACAGAAGGCAGAAGTTGGCCTGACAAAGCGGGACCACTTCACAGTTTTGCAGGTTTGTCCGCCCATGTGGTACGGGAACCAAGACTTTTAAACCCAGACTTTATATGTAAAAAGCTACAAAAAGCTGGTGACATTTGTATGTGCACAAAACAAAATGTTTCTGCTGTGTGTGTGTAAATAAGACACATTTTTGTTCTTCAAAACACGAAAATAAAGTACCAAAAGCACAAAATGCCCTGGTTCTTGACTCAAAAAAATACACAAAAAAAACACAACAGCACCATTTTTGTGGAAACAGTCACGATGAAGGGCGAGGGCAATCATCCCTCCTCCCTCATGAAACACAAGGTGTCAGATCAGTGTATGAGCCTCAGCTGGACATCTGGGGTCTGTCTGGAGCAGACGGACTTCATGGCGTCCGCTGGTGGACAGGTCAGCACGTCCGGGGCCATGTGGGGGGAGGTAAATGCTCCCCCTCCCGTACCCACGACGTACACATAACCCACAATAAACATGCTTCACAGGCTCACCGCGCATGCGCAGGCCTGGAGGGCGAGTCACCCAAACACGTGGGTCATGACGACAGTGTGTCAAGGCCTCTGGCTGCAGTTCCACAAGAGGCCGTCCCCGTACACAGGATGCTGTAATCAAACCTAAACCCAGACCGTGCACACGTCTTAAAAGAGGAAATTTCAACGATGCTGCAAAAAGGAGTGATAAATGTTGTTCCAAAACACAATATGCACACCGGTCACTACAGCAAATATTTTCTCATGCCCAAACTGGACCAGAGCTTGAGACCGATTCTGGATCTCAGAGCACTGAACAGAAGAATAAAAACTTACAAATTCAAAATGCTGACTCTGAGACAGGTGATCCAGTCTGTGAGACCAAGGGATCACACATGCACAGTGGATTTGAAAGATGCTTTTTTCCACGTGAGTATTTGGAGGAAGCACAGAAAATATCTTCGTTTTGCATTCGAAGGAAAAGCTTACGAATTCCTGGCTTTACCTTTCGGATTAAAAACTGTACCACGCACATTTACAAAATGTCTGGACACAGCCTTGACCCCACTCAGGGGTCATGGGGTCAGAATTGTCAATTACCTCGACGATCTGTTGATTCTGGCCGGGAGCAGAACACAAGCCAAGCTGCACTCACGGATGGTGATGGCGTACCTGGAGGCTCTGGGCTTCATCATAAATCTGCAGAAAAGCGATTTGACTCCATCACAGATTACCATATTTCTGGGTGTACAGGCCAACACCATTTTGTACAGAGCACAGCTTTCAGAGGAATGGGTCTTATCCATCCACCTCTGCTTGGCACACTTTCAGCTGAACCAGAGAGTGTCTCTGAAGCTCTGCCAGCGTCTTCTGGGTTTGCTGGCAGCAGTCATCCCCTGCGTGTCTCAAGCATTATTAAAAATGCGTGCTTTGCAGATATGGCTAAACAAACAAATGCATCCTACCTCCCTCAGGTGGTCAGGGAAGATATTGATCAGCCCAGAGTGCATGTCAGCCCTGGAACCCTGGAGGGATCCTTCTGTGTTCACGTCAGGCTTCCCACTGGGACGAGTACTGTCTCGTGTGGTGATCACAACAGACGCTTCAAAGAGAGGTTGGGGAGCATTTTGCAGAAACCAGAATGCCCAAGGGCTCTGGAAACAAGAGGAAGTGAGATTCCACATCAACTTCCTGGAATTGAAGGCTATCTTTCTGGCTGTGAAGCACTTTTACAAAAAGGGACTGATTACAAAACATCATGTCCTGATAAAATCGGACAACAGAACTACAGTGTCCTTTATCAACAGAGAAGGGGGGAACAAGGTCCTGACCCCTCCTCGGCCTGACACACAAGCTGCTCACGTGGTGCAGCCCCCGGATATTGTCACACACATCCCGGACGAGCTAAATCACAGGGCAGACGCCCTCTCAAGAGGGCCACTGTTAGCCTCAGAGTGGAGACTGAATCCATGCATCGTGGACCAGATCTGGACACGATACGGGCGGGCATCCGTAGATCTGTTTGCCTGCAAAACCAGCACGCATTGTGGCCTGTATTTTTCACTGAAATAAACAGACACTCCACTGGGAACAGACGCTCTGGCCCATAGCTCGCTAGCAGGGGTGCTATATTACGCGTTCCCCGCCGTCCCTCTGATTCAGGCAACGATGGAACGTGTACGCAGGGGAGCTCTTTCCCTGATACTCATAGCCCCCAGGTGGCTACAGAAACCATGGTTCCCAGAAATGATGTCACTGTTGTCAGAGACACCATGGCAGCTGCCCCCCCCCCCCTTACAGGGACCTGCTGACTCAGACTAACGGGCAGCTCCTTCACCCACGTCCAGAACTGTGGCAGCTCTCAGCCTGGCTGTTGAGAGGAACAGGCTGATGGCCTCCGACCTCCCCGGTAATGTCATAAACACAATACAAGTAGCTAGAGCCCAGTCAACTCAGACTCTCTATGGTCAAAAATGGCGTGTTTTTGAGGCCTGGTGTCTGGAAAGGAATATTATCTCATATTCCAGTGACCTGGTCCAGCTCCTCACCTTTTTTCAAGACCTACTGGGAAAAGGTTGTTCATTTTCCACCATTAAAGATTTTTTGTCAGCCATCTCGGCGTGCCACGAAGGCTGGGGAGGTAAAACACCAGGTTCCCACCCTCTTATGATACGTTTAATGAAG
>JBBPBX010001336.1:0-13985 GCA_038048925.1 Garcialebias charrua
GGTTTTGCTGTGCAACAAACACGTCTGGTTTAATGTTTTCAGGCATCAAAGACAACATCAGCTCCCAACATGGCATGCCTTCAATCAGAGACTCTTCCCCACTTAGCAGTCCACTCCTATATATATACCCAGTCAGACCCGCCTTCAATTCAGATTGGCCAGTCATCTCAGCCTTCCAGAATGGAAAAGACAACAAAGTTAATTATCACAAACAATCTAAACAACAATTATTGTTAATGGAATATTTGAGCAAACATTTAATATGCAGATGAACAATGAACAATGAACAATTTACTATTCAGATTATGCTTGTAATTGAATATTTTGATTTTCAGTTCTCCACCAATCAAACTCCTGCTCTCATCAGTTCACTTCCTATATAAGAGCTGGGTTTGAGACGGGCTTCCTCTTTAGCTGAAACACAAGATGGCTGCCACAGAGGACACACCCACATGGTAACAAACATTTCAGTGTTACTTTGACACCCAACTAAATGTTCACCACCCCACACAGGAAGTAAAACAAACAAGTTAAAGAAGAACTTAGTGCTTTTTAACAATATTTTTGTTGTATAAATAACATGCAAACACCTGACAACAGTTTTGAAAACTGCATTTTATTTTATTTTATTTTATTTAACCACAAAAGTCAAAGTGCAAGTTTGATAAATGACAGCATTTATTTTCATTTGAGTCAGAAGAGTCAAAGTATGGGGTTGTTTGACTACTGCTGTATTTTAGTTTTTACCAAAAATGTTTGGGAAACAGTTTTACTGCTTTTCAGTTAAAACATCAAAATGCTTTGTAAGGCAGCATCCATTATTTGATCAGATTAAAATGATATTCATTCTGTTTTCAACTGTTGGGACAATTTTTGATTAAATCTGAGTTTCTGAAATGGCTTAATGTTGTTGTTTTTTTCCATTGGCTAAGTATGGTGCGAATTTTGACATGGGTGGTCCCCACGAGGAAGCAAAATGTCAGGTCAAAAATCAAAATGGAGTGTTTTCAAAGTTTTAAGTCATGATTTTTTTACTAATTTCTTTTTATGAATTTATCAATTAAAATCAGATTTTTAAACCATTCAGAAATGGTGGACCCCATCAGGCATGAGTATGTCAGTGGTCCCCACGGGGTAATAAAAACAAGTATGTGTGTGTGTGTGTGTGTGTGTGTGTAAAGCCCGATGCAGAGCTCAGCGTCCTCCCTAGACGCCACACACAGCGCATTCTGTGCGCGCCTGTTCACCGGGCAGAGCTCTGCTTTCTTCTCACGTTCTCTGTGAGCAGCTGCACGCGGAGGGGGACTGAACTGAGGTCGCTGATTGGTCAGACACCGCGCATCGCGTACGCGGTCGTAAAATTGGAGCTTGGCGCGTTCGCGTGAACGTTCAAAGGGCTTGTGCAGCGGCGCACGCACGGCGCTCACACAGCGGGGCGCCGCGCTCGCTCGAGCGCGGAGCTCTGCCCCAGCCTTAAGTGTAACATTGTCTTTATTGTTCATGTGTTTCAGTGGTTCCTGCCTCTGTTTAGAGCTGATTAAGAAGAAGAAGCTCCTCAAGACTGAAGGCCTGATGTTGACCAGCAGGACCCAGAGCCTCTTATCATAAAGTGGAAGAAAATACCCTTAGACCAGTCTGGTGGTTGACCAAATAAATATGGAGGAGACTGATATCAGATTTTAGGTCACGACAGTTTCTTTAGAGTGAGGAGGACTTAAAACAACTTTCCAGGAACCCAGATTTAAAAATTCACAAAGACAGTCCCAGCTCTTCAAAGACTGACATTAACGAGGACGATGAAGAGGATGGTGAAATGACCAATCCTGACTCTCCACTAAAGAACACATCAGACTCTAAATCAGAACGTGAAGACAGTATGAAAGACTGGAAGGAGAGCAGAACTCCTGAATCAGAGGTAAAAACTGTCAACAAATCTTTGAGCTGCTCTGAGTGTGGTAAGCAGTATGTCAGTAACCGGACTCTTCAAAGACACATGACAAGTCATTCAGTAGTGAAGTCTTCAAGATGTCTGCTTAATAAGAAATGTGTTGGAGAGAAGATAAATATAGAGTCATGCAGGAAAGTCCAGGCAAGGCCAAAATCAATAAGCTGTGATGACTGTGGTAAAATATTTATTTTCAAATCAAAATTAAACTCGCACATGAGAGTCCACACAGGAGACAAGCCGTTTCCATGTGAACTTTGTGGACAGAGATTTAGTCATAAGACAAGTTTAAACTCCCACATGAGAGTCCACACGGGAGAAAAACCATTTCCTTGTGATCTTTGTGGACAAAGGTTTAATCGTAAGACAAATTTAAACAGCCACATGAGAGTCCACACAGGAGAAAAGCCATTTCCTTGTAAACTTTGTGGACAAAGATTTAGTCATAAGGGAGATTTAAACAAACACATGAGAGTCCACACAGGAGACAAGCCATTTCCATGCCATCTTTGTGGACAAAGGTTTAATCGTAAGACAAATTTAAACAGCCACATGAGAGTCCACACAGGAGACAAGCCATTTCCATGTGAACTTTGTGAACAAAAATTTAGTCAGAAATGCTATTTAAACAGACACATGAGAGTCCATACAGGAGACAAGCCGTTTCCTTGTGAACTGTGTGGCCAAAGATTTAGTTGGAAGGACTCTTTAAACTCACACATGAGAGTCCACACAGGAGACAAGCCGTTTCCTTGTGAGCTTTGTGAACAAAGATTTAATCAGAAGACAAGTTTAAATTCACACATGAGAGTCCACACAGGAGACAAGCCGTTTCATTGTGAACTTTGTGGACAAAGATTTAGTCGGAAGTCAAGTTTAAACTCACACATTAGAGACCACACAGGAGACAAGCCGTTTCCTTGTGAACTTTGTGGACAAAGATTTAGTCGGAAGGACCATTTAAACAGCCACATGAGAGTCCACACAGGAGAAAAGCCATTTCCTTGTAAACTTTGTGGACAAAGATTTAGTCATAAGGGAGATTTAAACAAACACATGAGAGTCCACACAGGAGACAAGCCATTTCCATGCCATCTTTGTGGACAAAGGTTTAATCATAAGACATATTTAAACAGCCACATGAGAGTCCACACAGGAGACAAGCCATTTCCATGTGAACTTTGTGAACAAAAATTTAGTCAGAAGGACTATTTAAACAGACACATGAGAGTCCATACAGGAGACAAGCCGTTTCCTTGTGAACTGTGTGGCCAAAGATTTAGTTGGAAGGACTCTTTAAACTCACACATGAGAGTCCACACAGGAGACAAGCCGTTTCCTTGTGAGCTTTGTGAACAAAGATTTAGTCGGAAGGACCTTTTAAACAGACACATGAGAGTCCACACTGGAGTGGAAACTTTCTACCAGAAAAATTAAAATAATTATTATAGGCAATGAGATGCAACTGATGTTTTAACACCCAAATAAAATTAATTTTGATTTTGTAAAATATATTCTGTAACAATTTTTGAACAAGTTCCTAATCTATGATTTGCTCCTAATGTTACGTGGGCACACTTTTTTCAGTCTTTTGTTTGTTTGTTATTTTTATTTTGGCACCTTTTTGACGGTTCACTGGTGAAGGGGGCAGGGCTCAGCCACACAAGTGTTTTTAGCTCCGTACACCTGGGGGTGATGGGAAGATTGACTGACGGTGATTCAGTGATTAGTGATTGACTGATGGAGTAGCGTGTGTTGAGAGCGGCTGCTGGGCTTTTGAGCTGTTGGGAGTTGTTGTTGTGAAGACGTGTAAAAAAGAAGAAATATGTAAGGGAAGGTGCAGGTGGAATCTTAACAGAGTCTTCACCTCGGGTTGATCACCCAGAGGGGAGCGTCAGGATGTTTTTGGCCGGGAGGAAGAGGACAAGGTTGTCCTGGATAAACCGGCTGGACGCTAAGTAATGCACTGGGGAGTTTTACACGCCTGCAAAAATCAACCACCTACGAAATCACAAGTGGTGCGTTTTTAAGTAAAGAGAAAAACTATAAAGAAAAGCAAAAACAACAACTATTAAACAGATCATCTGACGGATGAAGCACCATGCGGGCTTGCCCCTTTAAGGATGTCAGCTGATGAAGAGACTCTGATCGGACATCAAAGGTAAGCCCCAAACCTCACTCTGTGTTCCGTCAGGTGCCTGTTTAGTTTCTTTCTTTTCTTTTTTTTCTTATCACGCACTTATAGTTGCGGCCACTACTCTCCATTAAGCACTGATAAGATAAGAACGAGCTGGGAGAGAAGCGGTTTCGTAACACTAATTTCTCAAGAATACTTTAAAACAAGAACAGACCCCATGAAATGTTATTCATGCAAATCCTGAGAGAATTTTTATTTAATCATTTAGTTACTTAGTAAATTAACAGATTTTTTATGCAGATGAACTAATTGTGTTTTAATTGAAGGTGCTGTATGTAACTTTTCTAAAAATATATTTTAAACATATTTCTTCACTCTGTCACTATCTCCTGACAGACTGATGTTAGACAGGTAATCTCTGAAAAAAATTATAGTCCTCTGGCTTCTCCAGGTGGTACTAAAAGCATTTCTAAAAACCAACAGTGACCCGCCGTTAACCAGCCAATAAAAACAGAGTTTTGTTCATGAACGAGCTTGTCACGCCCATCTCCCGCCTGTCCCAGCCCGCAGCGCGCATCCGCGCACGTTCTCGTTCAAAGGATTGCAAAGCGATGCAGGACTGTTTTGTATGTGACACAAATGTATTAAATTCCCCTTCTTCATCCCTGATCTGGACTTTTCTTTTGTTTTTTTGCCAAAAGTCAAGTGATCGCTTCCTCCTCCGCTGACTCCATGACTGAAATGATGAGGAAATGAATGAATTTGTCACGAGCGAATTAAACTCTGGTTCAATGTGGCTGCGCGAGGCTCTGCAGATTTCCTGGTGTTCTGGTGTTCTGGACCAGCACTCCCATCCATCCATCCATTATCTTTACCCGTTTCTTCAATTTTTTGGGTCACGGGGGTCGCCGGTGCCCATATACAGCAATCACAGTGCGAGGGGCGGGGTACAGCACTCCCTGTTTTTATTTTATTTTTAGAACGTTTTATTAACATATAAACACAGAACATCGCAGCGGCAGCTTGTGCCTTTTTTTTTTCACCCGACCTGTCAATCAATCATGTGAAATGCCTGCGCACAGCACACACGCGTAGAGCGGCGTTCGGCCCAACACAGAGCTATACTGCGGACTTTAGCAACATTCCTGCTTGACAAGTAAGTGTCTTTGCTGGAATCATTTATTATTAAAACTAAACAATAAAGATAACGGTTACAGTATCACATGCACGTTCACGACACAGGCCATGCTGTGGAGGAGGAGCTAAGGAGGCAGAGTTGCAGGCTGCCGAGAGCAAGGGGGAGGGACCAGAAAGGTGTCTCTGTTCAAAATTGTTCTAAGTTCCAGCATTTACCGGAAACTACATACAGCACCTTTAAGGATGGGGCTGATCGTCAATGTCAGATTGTATTATTAATTCATTAAATGGAATAAAGTCTACACCATCAAATATGTGTTCCAGACGTTCAATTCCTTTAACTCTCCAACCTGGGAAATTGAACATACTGTATTATGTTCATGCTGTATGTCAGGATTGTTCCAGGTGGGTGTTTGTCTGCATGGGAGTAGTGAAGACTTTGTCATTTTCAGATACTCCCACCATGTTGTCAGAGATTAGCTTATACTGATACTTTTAAAGCAAACATGTTTTTTTATATTTGTGCTAATGAATGGCAGATCTGAAATCCTAATATTATTACATAAAGTTTGTTCTATGTCTATCCAAGTTACATCTAATGCATTTGGATTTGACTACGTTGAGATATATTTTAGCCTATTGGTTAAATAGTAATGATAGAACTTAGGAAGTTCTAATCTTCCGGTATCTTTAGATTTCTGTAATGCTTGAGAGATGGGACGATAACTGGTAGGCAATACTGGGTCTTTGCCTGGTTTTAATAGGAGACTAATAATTGCTGAATTCATATGTGTTGGAAGCCTGCCATTTTCTTCTGACTCATGTACCGTAACATTCTGTGAAATATTGATTCCAGTATATTCCAAAAAAATTTATTAAATTCTGCTGTATAGCCATCTGGGCCAGGAGAATTTTTATTAGGCATGTTTTTAATGGCTTCACTGAGCTCGTCTGATGTTAATGGTGAGTCTAGTTCTGATGATTGACTACTGTCTAGTTTAGGAAGTGTTACTCTCTAAAAAATTGATTGATATCCTCATCGGTTGGATTTATTTGTGGAGTGTACAGAGTTTTATAAAAATCTCTAAAAACACTGTTTACTTTTCCCTCATCATAAGTTACATTTCCATTTGAGTCTTTAATACCATATATACGGTAGATGTTTTTTCTTTGTTTAATTTGAGTTGGTTTGCTTAAAAACTCCCTGATTTATTACTGTGTTCAACATTTTCTACTCAAAGTTTTTGTATTAAGAATTTGTTTTTCTTGTCAATAAATTCATTTAGTTCTAATTTTAACTTGCAAAGTTTTTGCTGTGTTTCCTCTCCTTGTAAACCTTCTAATAATGTAATGGATTTCTCTAATTCCTCAATATGTTTATTTTCTTTTTATACATAGTTTCCACACACGTAACCAGTATTGCGCAATACCGGGTTTTTCGCCACTCGTAAAGGCGGAAATGGCGGACAAACAGACTCGAGCTACCAGAGCTAAGTACAGTACTAGCTTGACCAAGGCACAAGAGCTAGATATCTGCAAAAAATAGCAGTGGTCGGAGTTGAATGAGTTGGAGAAAGAAATCATGTCAGACGAAGCGGACAAGTTGTCACCAAGAAGTTACTCTGATATCGTTAATTATTTAATGACTATGAGGAGTGCCCACAACGGTCGAGCGTCACAGATTTAAATCCATGGATGGATGCTTATATTCAGTGACAGATTTGTGAAGGACATCCAAATCTTCATGTTAATAACAGTTCTGGTGACTGGCAGAGTAAGTGATTACAATAATGTACACGTAGATGACATCCCTCATAGCTACAGCAGCTAAGCTAATTTTTACTACAGTAAACTGTAGCTGTTATTTACTGCGTGCTAAGCTCATGTATAGTGCTACAGTAAATATAAGCAATTTTAAACGTAACAAAGATTAGCTACCTGACTTTGTCCAATCAGAGGTTCCTGCGCTCGGATACATGATCTGGAACTGGTTTTGTGGAGGAACGATGGGCGAAGCAAAATGACACTGTTGACCGCGTGAAGCTGCAGACAGCTAACCTGACTGACTGGATTAGCAACGAGCTAACATTAGCCTCGTATCTTCTATCCGACAGCCGTCTTTGTGCGATCAGAGGTTCCTGGAGCTTCCCTCTTTGTCGGACTGGAAGCCGAAGATATCGGGGGACACCCAGCTAACTTGGAATAACAAAGCCAACAGCCTTTTTGGAGGTGCAGCTAAACCGGACTGCCCGTAGCTGCAGACTAGCCGCGGCTTCTGAGGGGCTAGGCTAACAGGTGCAGCTAAAGGCGGCGCGCGCAGACGGCTTTCGGTAAGTTATTAAAACTTTTTCTGTCTCCAAATGTATGAATTTAGGATATTAACAGTCCTTCCTGTAAAGGGTTTGGACTGCGTGGTGCTACAGAAAGCTGCGAAGCTTGGACGTAACGCAGCGGAGCTCACACAGCGGAGCGGAGGCAAACAGACGACAGAAGCTGCCACTCAAGAAATTAATTTTTTATATACATTATGCTCTTTTAAAATGTGTTAAAGTATTAGGATAGGCATCACCGCACACATACGTGTATCAGTGGTGGCTGGTGCGGTATATATAATATATATATATATATATATATCAGGTGACCCCCTACCTACGACTCCATCGACCTACGAACAACGGGACCTACGAACGTATCATATTTAATAAAAATATGACATTACTGTATAAAAAATAAAAATTAAAATATTTTTTTTTGTGTGTGTTTAAATGTTCTTAATTTCATGTGTACAGCACTTTGTTGCAGCTGTGGTTGTTTTAAAGGCTTTATAAATAATAATTATGATAAAAATGATCATTTCTGATCATTTTTGTCATGATTGCACAATAATTGTGCAACTTCCGGTCATAACAGGAAGAAGGTCTCCAGTTTTCACGGTCACAAGTTAAGGCAGAACACCGGAGGCCATCTTAGGTCAGTCACGGCTGCTTTGAAAGTCTCCAGTTTACAGGGTCACTAGTTACAGCAGAACACCGGACGCCATCTTAGGTCAGTTTCGGCTGCAGGGAGCCGGCCTTTGAAGACTGGTGACCAGGATGGCTTCATATGGATTAATTACTAGCTGGAAACGTCTCTGTGAGCTCTGTGGACGTCTCAGGCTGGAGCAGCAGCTGCAGATTGATCGCAGCACCGCCGCTCCAACACCAGCTCATGCCTGGCTAGCAGAAGCTAACCCAGGCCTCGAGGATAGATTAGATTAGATTAGATTAGATTAGATTAGATTAGAATAGATAGATAGATTAGATAGATAGATAGATAGATAGATAGATAGATAGATAGATAGATAGATAGATAGATAGATAGATAGATAGATAGATAGATAGATAGATAGATAGATAGATAGATAGATAGATAGATAGATAGATAGATAGATAGATAGATAGATAGATAGATAGATAGATAGATAGATAGATAGATAGATAGATAGATAGATAGATAGATAGATAGATAGATAGATAGATAGATAGATAGATAGATAGATAGATAGATAGATAGATAGATAGATAGATAGATAGATAGATAGATAGATAGATAGATAGATAGATAGATAGATAGATAGATAGATAGATAGATAGATAGATAGATAGATAGATAGATAGATAGATAGATAGATAGATAGATAGATAGATAGATAGATAGATATTAGTGCCCTTTCAGTGCCTCTAAGTGCGAGCACTTCATGGTCTGCCAGAGAGAGTTAGCTCTCCAACCCTTCCTCTCTTGTGCCGATGCCGACAATCTTTCCAGTGAGCTCTGGGCTGGCTCCAAGATGTAGACCGGGCCGATACTTATCCATTTATTTCATAGTGTTAGGTGTGTCCAAACTTTAGATTGGTACTCTCCTTGTTTTTAAACCTCTTAGCAAAGATTTACATGTAAAATGAGCCTCTGCTGAAAAATAAATCTAATCTGTTGCATTGCAGTTTTTGAAGGCAGATTGTTTTTCTCTAGGAATTCTTAGAAAACAATTTAATGTTTCAATTCATTGCACGACTTCTCAAATTACAGGCAGTACTTTGGAAATTTAGTTTGGATGAACGCTCACATGGTAGCCATGTCTTCTCTCACTGTGTTTCTGTATGAATAATTTACACAACTTTGTTTATTTTGTTTTAATAAATTTAATGCTCAAAAAAGCCTCTACATTGTTGCTGACACAAGTACTATTTATATAATTGTTCAAGCAAAATACATATTTTATAATGCAGACAACAACAAAAGCTCCCTTTTCACTGAGCATGCTTGGCTCAATCAGTGTATCTGCTATGAGTAATCAGAGTAATCATTTCATTAGCAAATAAGTAAATATTTACCACATTTAATGCAATAAATGGAGTCATTTTGTGTTAATTATACTTCAAAGTGGGAGAAATATCCAACCTTATAGCTCTGGTTTAGTTTAATCCACTCTCTCGCTAACCAACCCACTGTAGCTCATCGCCCCCCTCCATTGCATCTTCCCCATCAGATTCTTCAGTCCAGGCCCCGAGGGGGCTGCAGGAGACATTTTTGTCCATCTGACAAGTTGTACTCCAGTGATATATACCTCTGCACCTCGGCTTCTTCTTGTCTCTCTGTCTTTTTGTTCCATTCACTTCTACCTCCACAGCCCTTGTTCACTGTCCTTTTTTTTTTTTGTGTGTGTGGTGTGTTGCTACAAAGATACCGGCCAACAAGAAAACCCGTAGACACACACATAAAGATACAGCCTTGAGCCAGACTGAGTGTTGGGGAGGCATCTCTAATCCTGCCTCAATGAGAACGGCCTGCTGGGGAATGAGAATGGGACCATGGGTGTCTCAGTGGGTGGAGGGACAGAAGGACAGCTAGGGCCACTGTGGGAGAATGAGTTATACCCTTCATAGATGGACACTAGGATGAAAATTATACTTGCCATGAAAGGCAGAAATCAAAATAACCCCTAATGATTTAAATTTCATCTGTGTGGAATGTGGCCATGTGGGTGTCATGGCTGGCGAGGCACTGATGGAATGAGGGTTATACATGGACACACCACAGGTTTAAAATCACATCAGAACAGTTATACGTGATGGGGACGTGTCTCACTCACATTTACAACAATATTTGTTTGAATACAACAACAACAACAACAACAACAACAACAACAACAACAACAACAACAACAACAACAACAACAACGTGTTATGTATTGTCACCATTGTATGTTCCCATACAATGGTGAAATTGGATCTCTGCATTTAACCCATTCACCACCAGGTGGAGCAGTGGGCAGATATTGAAAGCACCCGGGGAGCATGTTTGGGGATATGGTGTCCTGCTCAGAGACACCACGAGATGTGCAATGTCTGGGGATCAAACCTGAAACTTTCGGGTCCAGAGTCAGCTGCACTGCCTCTACATAATAGAGATGAGAGTGGACTTCAGGAGACACCCCCCAGAACTGCTGCCCCTCAAAATCTTCAACAGCCCCGTGTCTACGGTAGAGTCCTTCAGGTTCCTGGGAACCACCATCTCACATGACCTGAAGTGGGAGCACAACATCACCTCCATCCTCAAAAAGGCCCAGCAGAGACTGTACTTCCTACGCCAGTTGAGGAAGCTGGACCTGCCTCAGGAGCTGCTGATCCAGTTCTACACTGCAGTCATTGAGTCCATCCTGTGTACATCCATCACAGTCTGGTTTGGAGCAGCCACAAGGCAGGACAGGAACAGGCTGCAGCGAACAGTGAGGACAGCTGAGAAAGTCATTGGGGCTTCACTGCCCTCCATTCAGGACTTGTACCACGCAAGAACCAGGAAACGGGCTGGAAAAATCATCACAGACTCCACACACCCGGGTCACAACATGTTCCAACTCCTCCCGTCTGGCAGACGCTACAGATCTCTGTCCACTAAGACTGCCAGACACAAAAACAGTTTCTTCCCCCAGGCCATCACCATCATCAACAGCTGATCATCAGACATCCATCAGCGTGACCCCCAACCCATTCACAACCCCCATGTGATGTGAATCCTTCTGTATTTTGTGTATTATTTGTACGTTTTTTTATGTAAAGTATCTGTATACTGTAGTTTTTAGCATTTTTAGAGACACTTTCTAGAGAGACATGAACAGCCGGAAACAAATTCCTTGTGTGTGTCAACATACTTGGCCAATAAACCTGATTCTGATTCTGATAATCTCAGCCCCCATATTCAGAGCAGTTTTATGTAAGATTAACCAGTTTAATTATGTAGTTAATGTATGTGATAACCATTACTATTTCTATTTAAAAAGCATAAAGGCTCATTTTGGTGAACACTCTCGGCACAACAGAGATCTTTCGTGATCTCTCCATGGTCACTTTTAGGTGAGGCAGGATCGTTGGTTCACATAGCAGACTGGTTTCCACGTTCGGACCACAATGAAGTCTTATCCAGACACAGGTTGGTTCCCAAATGTCAATACAATGTATGTTATGGTAAACTATGTGAGTAATTTACTGTTATCTAAATGTAATCTGTATAGTTGCATGTTAAGCTTTAATTACCAAGCAAGACTGAATGTCATCATTTACTGGAGACGTGCTTGTTATTTCTACCAACTGACCCATGACCCCCTCCTAAAACTACAACTATCGATCAGTAAGTATCACTGAAGCTTCAAAACCTCAACACTGGAATCAAAACAGCAAAGCTTCTCCAATAAAATTACCACTGTGCTTATCGCTTTCCCAGATTGCTGCAATGAAAAATGCAGCCCAACAACTTTATTTTAAAAAAAAAAAAGTAAAATGCTTCAATTTCTACTTTATCCATTTTCTTGATCCTGTTGACATTTCTCACTACTTTGTGGCAGGAAGCAGCATGTGGGACAGTCCTCCATTTGATTTGACACATCAGGAACAGTTTCACTGCAACGTCAAACACAAGCGTGTGATCATCATTCAAAGGAAGGACAGTCTCAGATGCAAGCTTTGCTTGCATCGCCATTTTACACTCAGACATCTGAACCATGGCCACACATACATATTTATCACAAGATCACACATACAGGATGTTTCCAAGGCATCTATCAGATTATCACATGAAATACTGAAATATAAATTTAATGAGAATGACCTCACATTCATGTATATCTTGCAAAAAATAACCATTTGCATGTGCTGCACCCCAATTACAACTATAAAGACGGGGATATGTCTGAAATATATGTTAATAAAGCTTGTTTTATGTCAAACCTGAATCATGTACATGGGGAAATGTATTAAATATTTCATTACCAAAAATAAATAAATCGGGAATATCATGAATTAGGAATGTGTTTCCAGGATATGAGTTTAGAATATTTATATGTTTTGTTTATAACATGGTCAGACTCAGACGAGTCCAATTCAAGATGGTTAGCCCAATGCTGATCAACATTAGCCAACAAAAAAAGTCTATAACCCAGAAAATATTAAAGACATTGAGTTAAAATGTGATGTAGTAGTAGTAGAGTCATCCATGACACCTGCTCTGGGCATGATAGATTGCAATTTACCATCGGAACAAATACATTATATTAAAAGTTTGACCCAAACAGTTATAATTCATTTAACCAATATTTATAGAGCCACGAGGACACATTTACAAGAGAGACCTATTTTTTAGCAAAACCACAGATGAGGTACACACAACAATAAACCATCATAAAATGCATTTAAAATAAAAGTTCATTCATTCAACCTTTATTTAGTAAGGTAAATCTTATTGAGCCTCATGGCTCATTTACGAAAGCGACCTGCTAAAACTAAAGAACGATGAACAGCAGTGGTAGAATTTCCTTAAACAATAAACAATAGAAAACAAAAGAAAAAAACAAAAGAGAGAAATACATTTTTTTTTAAAACAAAGTATCAAAAAACTAGCAAAACATTAAAAGGTAGTATAAAAGTAGTAATATAAAACAAAATAAAATCAAGCTACTTTATGAAACGAGGTAAAATACTAAAAACTGGAACATGCATTGATTTTTACCATGAACTCATCAAATGTTAAAGTCCCTTAGAGAGGTCAAAGTCATTTCAGACCTTTTTGCAAGGTGTTGCAAGTTACAAGAGCAGAGTAAGAGAAGGCCCTTAAGCTAAATTCAGTCTGCACTGAGAAGATGCTGCAGGTAATGAATGATGTCTTGAGAGCGCACGCTGTAGCTGCACTGATGCAGTGACATGTAGGAGGAGCTGTACAAAGGCAACAGACCAAGGACTGATTTAAAGATGAAGATTTACCAGTGAGAGCCTACGTGAAGTTAATGATGACCAGTTAAACAGTGAACACAGGCTGCAGTGATGGGTATGGTAGTTACAACCAGTTATGAATCTTAATGTGCCGTTGTAGACATCATCCTGACATGATCTGGAGTTTAAAGTGTTGAACCCACGCGCAGACAGAGGCAGGAGGACTCCAGTTTAAAAGATAACATTTATTAAACAAAACAAAATGCTGACAGGGAGACAAAACTTAAAAAATTAAAAATGAGAGCAGACCAAACCATGGACTCATTGAGAAGGGTAGGATAATCCCCGGATACCAAAGGAGTGAAAGCACGTAGATTAAATACTTACACTAATGAGAAAGAGTGAGGAGCACCTGGGGTGATTAGGATGAAGATCAGCTGTGCACATGAGGATGAAGAAAAACACAGGGAGGTGTAGACCAGACAGGACAGATGATCGACTCACGTCCAACATCTGCAAGGTGCTTGCA
>JBBPBX010001336.1:16607-82191 GCA_038048925.1 Garcialebias charrua
ATATTCTTGTATCAAATGATTCTGGTCAGTTTGTGGTACTTGTACTCCTTGACCTTACCGCTGCTTTTGATACCGTCGACCACAGTAT
Organism: Garcialebias charrua; assembly: GCA_038048925.1. NCBI lineage: Eukaryota > Metazoa > Chordata > Actinopteri > Cyprinodontiformes > Rivulidae > Garcialebias > Garcialebias charrua. Next base: position 16,696 of record JBBPBX010001336.1, read on the forward strand.
TCTCTTATCACGGCTCGAACACTGGGTCGGGATCACAGGTGCTGCATTAGACTGGTTCCGCTCATACCTCGCTGACAGAAGTTTTTGTGTTAAGGTCGGGAACAGTGTATCCCCTTCAGTGTCTCTCTCCTGCGGGGTCCCACAGGGCTCTATTCTCGGTCCACTTCTCTTCACGCTCTACATGCTCCCACTGGGGACCATCCTCAGAAAACATGGAATATCATTCCATTGTTACGCAGATGATTGCCAGATCTACCTGCCACTGAAACCAGCAAATACAGGGTCCCTCCACTCTCTCCTAAAATGTCTGGACGACATTAAGACTTGGATGGCTTCAAACTTCCTAAGTTTTAATGACCAGAAGACTGAAGTCATCATCTTCAGCCCTAGCTCAGCTGCCGCCTCTGATGAAATAAACTTGGACTCCCTCCAGCCGTACCTCAAACACTCCGTAAAAAATCTTGGGATGGTTTTTGACTCGGACCTTAAGTTCGATAAACAGATCAGCTCCGTTCTCCAGAAGAGTTTCTTCCAACTGCGGCAGGTTGCTAAGCTCAAGCCGGTGCTGTCCAGACCTGATCTCGAGACACTAATCCATGCATTCATCACAACCCGCCTGGATTATTGTAATGCACTGTACGCTGGGATCAGTCAGGCCTCCTTCTCACGCCTCCAGCTCGTGCAAAATGCAGCAGCTCGGCTTTTAACCGGTACACGTAAGTTTGAGCACATTACACCTGTTCTCTCCTCACTGCACTGGCTCCCCGTGCGAACTAGAGTCGACTTTAAAATCCTGTTGTTGACCTACAAATGCCTGAATGGCCTCGCTCCCCTCTACCTCTCTGAGCTGCTGGAACCATATGTTCCACCGCGGGCCCTGAGATCATCTGATCAGATGCTCTTGGTGGTTCCAAAAACACATCTGAAGCTCCGAGGAGATCGGGCGTTTTCAGTCACCGGCCCCAAACTCTGGAACAACCTGCCCCTCAACATTAGACAGGCCTCCTCCCTTCACTTGTTCAAATCCCTGCTAAAAACCCATCTGTTCTCTCTGGTGTTTCATACTGTGTGAGCTGACGTAGTGTATATATTTTTACTGTTTTCATTTTAATATTGTTCTTATACATTTTTATTATACTTTACTGCTGTTAATATCAGAATTGCTACTACGGTATTGATGTGTGATACTGTTCTGTAAATTTTTTGAGCCTCTTTTATGTTGTGTGTGTGTGTGTGTGAAGCACCTTGATAACAGTTTATCTGTTCTAACTGTGCTATATAAATAAATTTGACTTGACTTGACTTAGCAACTGATTTAGCTTGACAATAAACAACTGTGTCGTCGGCATAGAAATGCATCAGGAATGATCTGACCTACAATACTTATGTAGATTGTAAAGAGAGTGTGTCATAAGACAGAAGCTTGTGATACACCATTATGTTAAATAACTGGAAGAAGTACCATTATGTTGAACACACTGATTGTAAAGAGAATGGGTCCTGAGACTGAGCCTTGTGGTACACCATTATTGACCGTTAAATAACTGGACGAAGTACCATTGTGTTGAACACAAGCACTTTGATAACAGTTTCTGTTTTAAATGTGCTCTACAAATAAAGTTGACTTGACTTGACCTTCGGCCTGAATGACAATTAGAAAACCAATTAATAGCGTCATCAGAGAAACCAATGTCTGAGAGCTTAAAACATAAGATGCCATGGTCCACAGTGTCTCATTGGTCCACAGTGTCTCATTGGTCCACAGTGTCTCATTGGTCCACAGTGTCTCATTGGTCCACAGTGTCTCATTGGTCCACAGTGTCTCATTGGTCCACAGTGTCTCATTGGTCCACAGTGTCTCATTGGTCCACAGTGTCTCATTGGTCCACAGTGTCTCATTGGTCCACAGTAACCGTGTTTCCATCTATTTTCAATACGAATTTTGAGTGAATTTTTTAAAATTCGCAAAAATGTAAATAAAATTTATGCGAAGCAGAAGTGTTTCCATCAACTGGCTTGAAGCGCATCTACCAGGCCACGCAAAGTGGCATTACGTCAGACGTCAGCGTTACGCATGTCTATAGTAAACAGGAAGTAGCAGTTGAAACCAGGACCCGACATCACATCTCGTCAAAATGGAGAGAATATTTCAGGAATGTGTTGCTATCGGGCAAGTTGTATTTATTCTGTCATGCCAACTAGTTTTAGCGATGTTACAGCAGAAACAGCTGATCAGTCACATGACGTGAATGTTCGTTATGTCAGAACTGAGTCGGCAAATCTGTTTCCATCTCTTGTTTTGCGCATCAGCTCTGTTTCAAAGAACCCAAAAACCACCTCAAGCGAGCGTATCAACTTTTTGGCGAATTAGAGGAAGTTAATTCGCATCGTGCCGTTTCCATTCAGCTTTTCTGATGCGATACTTCAAAATGTGCATCTAGAAACCTTGATGGAAACACGGCTAGTGTCTCATTGGTCCACAATGTTTCATTGGTCCACAGTGTCTCATTGGTCCACAATGTCTCATTGGTCCACAGTGTCTCATTGGTCCACAGTGTCTCATTGGTCCACAGTGTCTCATTGGTCCACAGTGTCTCATTGGTCCACAGTGTCTCATTGGTCCACAATGTCTCATTGGTCCACAGTGTCTAATTGGTCCACAGTGTCTCATTGGTCCACAGTGTCTCATTGGTCCACAGTGTCTCACTGGTCCACAATGCCAAAGTTTCTTCTCACAATATGATTTTAGTGTGAAACTCTAACATGGATTTAAAGGGGTGATATACATTCCTTCAGACAATGCTAAGTTTATATTTGGTTTGGTTTACAGCTGACTTGCAGACTTGACATATTTTTTTATATTAATTGATGATTTGATTCCAGTTTATTTTTTAAATCACATGTCATTTTTGATAAAGCATAATAACTAGTTTATGAATTGTGACTGTTGCAGCCAAATCCTGTGTACAGTATTCATTTTACATATGTGTTTTAAAAATTCAGTGTAAAGGGAGAAGACGACAGCTGGCTCTCTCTGTGTTTGTGTGCGTGTGTGTGTGTGTGTGTGTGTGGGGGGGGGGGTGCATACCTAAATCCAACGTGGATGATGGGTTTAATCCCATCGTTCAGTGGGTCATGCTGGGAGCGTCGACTGTGTTTTGCAGCTCACTGCATCGGACAGAAAGTCAATCTACCTGTCTGTCTAACCCTGACTGTGTGTGCTGTACTGTTATGAGCATGTGCAAAATTTGAATTTATATGTACGTGCATTTGCCTAAGAGATCATAAGATGAACCGACTGGAGCAAAGGGGGAAAAAGAATGAAAAAAATCAGAGGAAAGAGAAGAACAGAGACAGCAGTGTTGGGAAAGTGGCTGCAGGAAGGAAAAGAGAAACCAGGCACGAGGTAAAGTGTTGTGCTCCGTGTCTGACCCCTGTTACACGAGTCTGGTGGCAACAATACACAAGTGTTAACAACAGGAGTCCATTTAGCTCCAAGTGACTACGGTAGCAGTTCAGAATTGGACTCCCTGCTGCACCCCCCTCTGCATTAGTCACAAAAAGATATTTACACAGAACTGACAAGGGAGCACACACAGACACGCAGAGATTAAACAAACAGGAATTAAACTGCTTTCAACGAAAGGAGGGGTGCACCTTTCTTCAGGGGTCATGAATATTCAAACTCCCATCCATTTAGCATTTTAAGGCTAAATCCACAGTAAGGTTTAGAAGGAGAGTGTGCAAAATGGAGAGAGACAAGTATCTTAGAATATCAGCTGGAAAGAACAGAAATGCAAACAGGAGCAAAAAAAAAAAGTGAAACTGATGTAGACAAGTGAAAAATATAAAATGTATTTACAAAACCTGATTTACAGGATTTTTTTATTTTATAAATATGTTGGAAAGACCATTCATCATGGTGATTTGTTAATTCCATTGTGCATTGTTGACATTAACCAAGGGTATACAGTACCGGTAATTATGTATTTGATTTTTTTTTACAATACAAACATCCATACATTCGTTCATTTAATAATAATAATAATAATGAATTCAATTTATAACGCACTTTTCATTAATGAAAATCTCAAAGTGCTACAAGGAGCAACAGAATTAAATGACAATAAAACAAATAATAAAACAATTAAAATCAATAACAATATCAGCTAAGATCAAAAGTAGAATCATGAGGAGGTAGAGTATGCTTGGTCGAAAAGAAAGGTCTTCAAGCCGCTCTTAAAGTCAACCACAGACTGTGGGGCTCTTAGACAGTCAGGAAGAGAGTTCCACAGGCGGGGGGCAGCCACACTGAAAGCCCGGTCTCCCATGGTCCTTAATTTGGTTCTCGGAATGTGAAGGAGATTGCTGTTCTGTGACCGCAGCGAACGGGTGGATGAGTATGGAATAAGAATATCCTTCAGATAATCTGGTGAAGTTCCGTGTAAGCATTGATGTGTAATGAGAGCAGTTTTGTACTGAATTCTGTAGGCGACAGGAAGCCAATGAAGGTTATGGAGAATGGGCGTAATATGTTCAAATTTACGAACTCTCAACAAGATCCTTGCTGCACTGTTTTGAATATATTGAAGTTTCTGAAGGTTTTTGCCAGGGATTCCAATAAACAGGGAGTTGCAGTAGTCGAGCCTGGAGGAGACAAAAGCATGGACGAGCTTCTCAGCATCGGAAAAAGTTAGGGATGGGCGAAGTCTGGAGATGTTTCGAAGATGGAAGAAGCAAGTTTTAAACAGATGCTTAATGTGATTTTCAAATGTAAGATTGGAGTCCATTTTTATTCCAAGATTAGTAACAGAGGTGGAGAGGGGGATGTCTTGTCCAGAAAAGGAAAGTCTTGTTATAGGAGATGTTTGTACCTGGTGAGGGGTGCCAATCAGTATGGCCTCAGTCTTGGAGCAGTTTAATTGAAGAAAGTTCTGATTCATCCATGCCCTAATTGCCTCCAGGCAGGCAGAGAGGGCAGTGAGTGAAGATGGAGATGACAAGGTGGAAGATGAGGATGCTCCAGTCCTGATGTAAAGCTGTGTATCGTCGGCATAACAGTGAAAAGAAATGTTGAACTGATTAATAATTTGACCTAAAGGCAGCATGTAAAGGGAAAACAGCAGGGGCCCCAGAACCGACCCCTGAGGGACACCACAGGAGACACAAACTGTCTGGGACGTGGCGTTGCCAAGACTAACACATTCCAGCCTATTGGAGAGGAAAGATTTGAACCAGTCCAGGACTGTGTCGCAGAGACCGACCTCCACATGAAGACGGTGGAGGAGGATACTATGGTCCACAGTGTCGAAGGCTGCAGTGAGGTCAAGGAGGACAAGGATGGAGGGAGAGCCAGTGTCAGCAGCCAAGAGGACATCATTGGTAACCCTCAGCAATGCAGTCTCTGTACTGTGAGCTGCCCTGAATCCAGACTGGAACTTCTCATACAGGGAGTGTTGTTGTAGGTGATCCTGCAGCTGAGCAGCAACAGCTTTTTCCAGCACTTTAGACAGAAAAGGGAGGTGTGAAATTGGGCGGTAATTAGAAAAAATGTCGGGATCCAAATTAGATTTTTTCAGAAGAGGCCTAATGATGGCGGTTTTTAGAGGCAGTGGAACATGACCAGATTGTAGAGACTGATTTATTATTTGAGTGATAAGTGGGCCTATTGCAGAATGATTGGTTTTTATGAGAGACGAGGGGAAAGGATCCAGGGCGCAGGATGAAGGCTTCATTTTCTTGATGATGGCCTCCACCTCACTCTGAACAACTTCGTCAAAGCTGTTTAGGGTCCCAGAATGCAGACGGGTGGGTGGCACACTGAGAACGGGGAGGTTGTGGAGCTGAGATCTGATAGTGTCAACTTTGGTTTTAAAAGATGAAAGAAACAGGTCGCATTTTTGAGCAGAGTCCTCAAGAGTTTGCTTAATGGGATTAAGCAGACGAGTGATTGTGGAGAAGAGCTGTTTAGAGTTTCCAGGGCAGGTGTTGATGATGTTAGAATAATATTTGGAGCGTGCTTCTTTAAGAGAATAGGCGTATGCTTTCTGATGTTCTTTATATGCCTGCTTATGCACAGACAGACCAGATGATTTTACACGTCTCTCAATAGCACGGCCAGTTGCCTTCATCTTGCGCAGCTCATCAGTGTACCAAGGAGCTGAGCGCGAGAAAGACACCAGTCTTGTCTTTAAGGGGGCGTGTAGGTCCAGGAGCTCCCGAAGAGATTGGTTGTAGTAATCCACAGAGTCATCTGCAGATGAATGATTGACAGCGGTCAGGGTGTGAAGATCAGCAGACAGAACATCAAGGGAAATGTTTTTAAGGTCACGGAACTGGATGGGTCGTTTTGGGTTTGAAGCAGGCGAAGATGAAGGCACTTCCAGGGAGATGACCCTGTGGTCTGAGACACCCAGGTCATATACAGATAAGTTATTGATGAGTACAGTGTCTGTAATCACCAAATCCAGAGTATGCCCCCTGCTGTGCGTAGGGGCGTCAACATGTTGAGTGAGATTAAGAGAGTCCAGAAGAGACTTAAAATCTGTTGCCAGAGGTGAAGAAGAATTGTCCACGTGGATATTTAAGTCGCCAAGAAAAATAGTCTTCACAGGGGAGGTGCAGAAAAAAGTGAGGAGGTCATGCATCTCTGAGTTAAATGAAACATGCGGTTTGGGAGGTCTATAAATTAATATAACATTCATCAGGAGTGGGGCTTTGAAGCTGAAAGCCAGACATTCAAAAGAGGAAAAGTCCTGAGAAGACAGATGAGACAATTTTAAATTACTGCGATAAATTACAGCCAGACCACCACCGCGGCCAGTGCTGCGGGCTCTCTGCAGATAGCTGTAACCAGAGGGACACGCCTCATTCAGAGAACTGAACACCTCTGGTTGGTGCCACGTCTCTGTAAGACACATGATGTCCAAGTTCTTCTCCAGAATGTGAGCCAAGATGGTCTAGTGGCAGGGCTTTTGACTACGGATCCGAAGGTCGCGGGTTCGCGTCCCGGCCACTACCCAGCTTGGGGTGTCTATGAGTGCACACCTATTTCTCCAGCTCCCCGGTCGCTTTCGGGCTGCTCACTGCACCACCTGGTAGGTGTTTGGGTTAAATGCAGAGACGAATTTCGTCTGTGTATGGGAACATACGCAGATGACAGGAAAAGACATTATTATTATTTGGTCCGCTGGTTCAAATTCAGGGTTGGTTAGCACAGTTGCTAACCAACCTAATGTTCAAGGTGTGAGTGAGTCTGAACTGTTTGTCTTACTTGTCTCCATGTTGTCATGTGGAGAACTTCCCATCTGTCCATGGTGTACGCTCTTTCTCTCTTTCTCTCTTTCTCTCTCTCTCTCTCTCTCTCTCTCTATCTCTCTCTCTCTCTCTCTCTCACAAAGACTGCTGGAGAGAGGCATGAGCTCCCACACAACCCAGTATGGGGGAAAATACACTATAAAAACAACTAGATGGCACAAATCTACCCATCTTCTTTTCAAAAGTGCACTTTAAATGATTTAATGATAAGGTTTGTACAAAGCGATTCAAGATGGATATGATGTGGGCGGAAGAGGTGGGCAACAAACAATGTGCATGACCTGCAATACAAGTTTCCAAGCTGAAAGCAAGAAAATAAATTTGAACTAGTTGCAACCCATTGAGATAATACCTTTTGTTGCATCCTTTGGAGCCACTAAACATGATAATCTTATCTTAAAAGTATACTGACACCATTTCCATCTCTGTTAGATGACCTAATGCCAAGTCATGGAAACCATTAAAACAATTGGGACAAGGTGATTTCTTATTGGGCTGAGAGTTGGCCAACAGTGTTCAAGGAAGGGAGTAAAAGTTATATACATTGACAGCCATTGTTGCCACATATATTTATATCTCTGTCCTCAGCATTTAAATTATTTTTTCTCATGCTGCAGTATATATTCAAATATTTTGTTTGTTTTATGTCTCAAAGATGTGATGCTCACATTTTAGTTTGAAGCATTACAGATGCACTGAGATGCATCCATACTGTTTTATAACTGCACTGCAGCCTTTGGAATTGCAATCATATCGTATTGTGAGGTGCTTATAGAGTCCTACCCCTAACCTAACCCCTAACATCTAAACATCTAAAAACTGTAAGAATGCACTGCAGCAGTATAGTTTTTTTATTTAATGTATCAAGAAGAAAAGGGCAATTCTTTGCAGGCTACAATCAACGTCTCAACAGAGACAGATATTCAGATGGTCTTTGAGGAATTCACCATTTCTGGGGCACACTGTGATCCATATACAGTAATGAGCTCGGGGAAAGTTTAAAAGATGTGGCTGATTCGTAGAACCATGGTTCAATCAGCCTGAGTGGGTCTGGGAATTCAATTTTCACAGACAATTCAGGTAATCAGGCTTTGGGAAGTTGTTAGTGGAATCAATTTGATGCTAGTCGAGTTGCTTTGCTATAGATTTGTTGATTGAAAACAAGCAAAATACTTTATTTCAAAAAATCAGTTTCAATCGCACATTCTACAAAGGTATACAGTATACATCAATTTTCTTATAATGCCAAAACACGGGGAGGATTTACATGTTAATATAGTTTATATACAATGTTTTTTTGAAGAGAATTCATTATGAATGCAGAGGAATGATTTAGGAATTAAAAGCTGCTTTATATAAGGTATGCCTTTATCATTTCATCAAACAAGCACGTTAAAGGTCTGGAGTCAGATTTGAGTGTGGGGTTTGCATTTGGAGGCTGTTACTGTAAATCTAAAGCATGCAGTCAAATGAATCTCGAGTGCAAACAAAACAAAGTGTTCCCAGTCTGCAGGAGCAAAGCAAATACCTACCAACAATAAAAACATCGCTCTCCACAAGGTGCAAATCATTCATGTGTCTAAAGCACAAATTAAACTTTAACAAAATGCATCTATAAAAACTGCCTGTTTCTGAAAAAGTTTCTCTTGTTTAAGTATGAAGAGCTGGTTCCAGCACAACAGGAAGGAAACAGCACAAACACAGGATGAAATGTTTCATTCGCCGACAAATTCAAATCATTCTTGGCCCTCCGGTGACGCCGTGTCACCAGCATAAACTGATGATGTGACAGAAGAAAGAAGCAGATTCTGAAGTCTGCTCAGATTAGGCGAATACAACCATATTGACAGCCACTGAACAGTACAGATGGAGAGTGAGCCCAAACACACTGTGAAAACAAGCCAGGCTATTTTGAAAGTAAATGAATATTCTGGAGCAGGAGATGATGAAGGCGACATGAGAAGAAATCTGGAAAAATACTACAAGAGACGAAACTCACAGTATTCTTTAGTAAAGTTCAAGCAAGGTCCCAAGCTATTAGAAAGGCAGACAGCAGTATCTGAAGTTGGGAGAGGTTTGTTCTGGATGTTTGGACATTGTGGGGTTCCTCAGGGGTCAGTTGTAGGCCCCAAACTCTTTATAATCTATGTACATGATCGATGCATTAATAATAATAATAATAATGAATTCCATTTACTGTATAATGCACTTTTCATTAATAAAAATCTCAAAGTGCATTGTACCTGAGATAATGAAAGCACACTATTTGCAGATGATACAAATATTTTTTGTGTTGGAGATGACATGGAACTCAAAGGATATAACTGATGAATTGAACAAAGTTAAAATGTGTTTTGATGAAAATAAGCTGTCCTTGAACCGAAACAAAACAAAAATAATGTTGATTGGGGACTGTTAATCCATACAGAAATTAAAATACAAATAGATAGAGTAAATATTGAAAGAGTTCATGAAAATAAATTTCTAGGTGTGATTATTGATAAACTCAACTGGAAACCACACATCAGAAATGTTCAAAGTGAAGTCTCAAGAAATATCGCCCTCTTAAACAAAGTCAAGTCGGTCATAGAACAAAAACATTACATGAACTCTAACGTTCATTAATCTGACCATATTGAAGTTGTGCAGAAATCTGGGGCAATAATTACAAAACTACACTACAGGCATTAACAATACTACAAAAAAGAGCAATAAGAATAATCCACAAGGTGGGATATTTAGAAAGCACTAATACACTATTTGTAAAATTTTAATTATTAAAGTTCATTGACATAGTGCAACTACAGACAGCTCTAATACTTTACCAAGCTAAAAATAAACAATTACGGGAAAACATTTAAAACTTGTTTAAGACTAAGGAGCACATTTGTAAGTTAAGAGGAGAATCACAGTTTAAAATATGCAAATTCAGAACAACTAGAAAAACTGTTTTGAATTAGTAATTGGAGCCAAACTGTGGAATAATTTGAAAATTGAACTTAAACAATGTTCAAACATAAAACAGTTCAAATTATCATATGAACATGATGATTCCTGGATATAATATATAATATTATTACTAAATTATTGTTGGTGTTTTTGTTATTGATGCTAGCTTTTTTGTTTTGTTTAAGTAAAATAAATAATTGTTTATCTACTGTAGTTAACTTAGATACTATATTGATGGGTTAAATATTGGTTTAGTTGTTATATGTATGGATTATACTTGTTATAACTCTAAGAGTATGTAAATGGTTAAGGAGTGGTGATCTTGATAAGTTTATACTTCTACCCACTCCCGTGAATATGTAAAAGAAAACTTTTGACATTATGATTCATGCTGTATTTTTTTGTTGTTTGTTTACATATTGAAAAAAAAAAAACTAAACTTAAGTCATTTTGCACAGGTTCCTGCAGCCATTAAACAGATGTAAATTGAATAAGCCACAGAAAACTGAAATATTGTGTCTGATGTTACCAGAACTAATTATTTTCCTTATTGTCAGAACAACTCTACTGATGGAGAACAATCCAGAAAACATGTCATGTTGGAAACTCAATGTGCAGTTATTACTGCAAACAGGTCAACAAATAAAAAAGAAAACTGGTAAAACGGTTGTAATTTATTTCTGGTGACATACTCGATGCATCTGTTGCAAAGGAGAAATATAAAAGGTGTTGCTGAGGTCTGAGGTGCTGCTGGGCTCATTCCATTCAGCAAATGCAGAAGCGATAACACAGAATGACTTCTTTGTTCTCAGAGAAGTCAGAAAGTTGGAGTACGTCCGGGAGAAATGACATTTTCTTTCACAATTATTTTCATAAATACAAAAGGTATAAATAATCTGTGCAAATGTTCTGACATGTTGCAGCAAGATAAAAGAAACAAGCGTCTACAGAAGTGAATACAGACACAGTGCATGGTTTTTGTGATTTCTGGTGTAGGAATGGGTCATTTGTGTCTCTTTTTGTAGCATTCAAGAATGTGAGCTATTCTGCATTCTGGGAAAAGCTTTTAAAAAACTGTACCTGGCATTCCTCAAAGGATGCCTGTTGTCTTTCATGATAGTAGACTAAGACTATTTTAGGTTGAGAATTGACAGCTGCAGCCATTGATAAATAGTTTATGGTAAAAACAGAGGACAAAATAAAATATATCGGGTATAGAATATGATATAAAGAATATATATTGATCAAGTGAGTTGGATGCACCGGCGAGTCCATTTACTCCTGAGAGTTAAAAACAGAAAGTTCAGTAGATGAACGTTCAGACACAAGCCATCAAGGTTATTGTCAATAACTTACTTTAACACTTGCTTTTAAGTCATTTTAAAGCAAGTGAAAATAGTCGTAAAAGAACCCTTGGCCCATCTTAACGACCCAGTCAAACAAATAAGCTCCACATAGCGGCTACAGTTTTATTCATGCATCATCTATTTGTGATTTCCTTTGAAAACTACAATGACAAAACAACAATTTAAATGCACAATAAATGGCTATGGTGAGATGGAAAGAGAGTCAGAGTTAGAGTCTAGAAAGATACGGAGACGGCCTGTAAGTGATGAGACAGATGAGGCAGCCACTGAGTGACAGAATGCCAAGGAAGGCGAAGGAGACGGAGAAAAGAAAGCTTTGGCTTAATGTTATTCTGAGCTTCAATCAGGGCTCACCCTGCTTTCTCCCAATCTTCTTGGAAATGCACTCACACACACTCCCACTCATACACACTTACAAGAATCATTCTGTCCATCAATCTTGTCCTGACAGTCTGAGTGCTGTGGCAACAGTCCACACAGGTTTAAGTAGAGCACTTTAAAAAGAGAGAAAGAGGAATTTGGGCAAAGAATAAATGCATGAAATCACACGTAGACTAATACGTGCATGGTAGTGTGTAGTTAGTGGCGAGGTGAGGCTGTCACTTTGAAAAACAGAACTAACAGGGGGAAGGAAAGAAGTGTGGCAGTGCCACCGTGCATCTGTGCTGACCAGCGCCGGCGGAACAAAGAGACCAGAGACAGACATGAAGAGAAACTGATAAAGCCTGTGTTTAGACGGACCTTTATGTGTTCACAGACACAGACATGCTTTGAAGTTAGGACAAGATTTTGGGTTCACAACTCTGATAACAGCAAACACACAAAGAGATGAATGATTAAAATTGATTTAGGCAATGCACAAGGGCACAAGAGAGCCAAAACAAAGAAAGCAGATCAAAGCTAAGATGAATTATGAATTAAAGAAAAAATAAAGATGAGAGGTGGGCTACAAAGATGTGTTCATATTGTGCAACATCTGCAATATACAAAGTAAAACAATAGTACAAAGTAAAAAAAAACTATTTGTTGTATTTTGTTGCTGTCAGTCTGTCATATATTTTAATTTGGAAACGTTATATGGTTAATTGTTTGTATTCACTTTATGTCAATCTAACAATCACTGTTAGAAGGTTTAAGATGCTGACAAGTAACTTTTTACCTTTATCAAAGTTCATTCTAATCCAAGTAAAAAAATCCAACAGAGTGAAGTCAGGTCCTCTGGACTGATTCTTTATGTTGAGGGGGATCGTCCAGGATTTGCAGCCGGGAAGTGATCCCGGACGAGCCCCCACAACATAAAGAAACCGTCCAGAGGACCTGACTTAACTCTGTTGGATTTTAACTTTTATATTTGCCCCAAATTTTTAGGCTTACAATATCATAATTACAATGAAACATTTGTATTTTAGAGGGAAAAAACAGTTTAAAGTTAGCATGTGTTGGTATATATTGTAGATTTTCTGTCTCCCCCTACATTTTTCATTTCTCCTTTTTTTTATTAATCTCCTGCAAATTCCTTTGTCGCCAAATGCTCAGCTGTAACCCACAACAAGTGAGCCTGCAATAGAGTTTAACTGCAGAGTTTATCTGTGGGAAGTCGCTTTTAACTTGCAGGGGAAAAGCTACAAATTAATGTTTTCACACAGAAACTGTACTAGGTAGGATAGGAAAATGGGAGGAAAACAGGAGTATGAAAGAGAATAACGCATCGCACATTTCAAGAAGAAATTGGAAAACAAAGGAATTAGCCTGAGGTGAGGAAACAGGGCAGAACGGTTGTATTGTACAGCAGTGAGTGGGTTTCCTGAAATTTATTTTTTATTTTTTTTTTTTTAAACATTTAAACGAGCACAATTCACCATGACTGAGGTCATTATCTTGGTAACAAGCCCGGGTAATAAATCAATGATTTCATAGATATAGGTGATGACAGTGAGGTAATGGAAAATCTCACACCAGAAACTGAAATGCTTTCAACGTTGTGGCAGGTGGATATTATGGCACACTCACTGTGATCAAGTGAGAAATGCACTGACGGTATTTTTAGAGAAAGTGCAAGCAGAACAAAAATGGAATGAATGGAAGTGGTGAAAGTTGCAAAATAATAGGTGGGGGAAAATGGGGATGAATAGAACAATACACAATAAATTGAAGGAACCAAAAACAGACAAGAGGACAAATATATTATTTATAATTAGCAAACATTAGATATTATTCAATAAACATTCCTCAGTGAAAAGTTGCTGCCTGCAACCAAGTATCTGCTGTTAGACCTCTGAACATTAAACCTGATTGCTCAATGCACTCTTGCACAGTGCATTCATTGTGAGGTAAACCTGGGGTTCTCGACTGCATGTGTGTGTGTGTGTGTGTGGGTTGTGTAGGGGGTGGGGATAGGGTGCATGTGTAATGACCAACAGCTATCAGCTGTAGAAAATTAATGATTTCTTATGAAGAAGTTTAGCAACTTCTCTGTGAACATTTGAGCTCCATGTCTTCAGCGGTGTGTTTTTCTTGTTCAATCCGGGTGGGCAGCCTGATTTCAGTCAGCCGCTCTCAGCCTGTCCCTCCACCGAGACGGAGACGCCGCTGGCCGGGTCGGGATGCTTGTGTTTCAGTTCAGTGAGAGAGGTATCCCGCTGAAGACACGGAGCTCAAATGTCCAACGTAAAACTAACTTGACCGCAGTCCAGTTTACCCTCCAGGAGATATTTATCAGTACAACAGTAGACAGTTATTTTTTTTAAAGCATATTAAGTAAAAATTACAAGAAAACTGTATGAAAAAAAAAGAAACATAATAGCAACATTATAAAGCGATGTAAAATACTAAAAACAGGAACATGTCTGTGTTGGTTTATTCCATGAACTTAGCAGATGTAAAGCTATTTAATATTTAATATAATTTATTTATTCATTAATTTAAAAGAGATAAAATAAAACAATTTCATCAAAAGAAACTATTGAATGAAAAGAGAGTAGAAAGAAGAAAAAAAATCTTATATTACCCCATTATTTAAAATAATATATAAAATAACTTTAAACAATCACTTTAATTAATCACTTTAATATCCACTTTAGAGCTAGGAATCAAATAAAACGTGTTTTGTGTTAGCAGAATTTAATTGTAACTTTGAAACTTATCCAACATTAATAAAACTACCTCGTTGCATTTTTGGACATGCATGTATATGTGTTCACATTGTACTTGAGAGGAGATTATTACAACCCCATATAAAATCAATGATGATGAGGATATCAGAACTGGATCAGTATCGACCAATATCCAGATTTAAGTATCGGGATCGGCTCGGAAGTAAAAAAAAAAGTGGATCGGTGCAGCCCTATTTCTTGTGTCTTATTTTTAGAATACTCGTTTCATTCTTTGACATGAGGATTTGAGACTCATTGCAGTAAACGATGGCAGATCAGATGATCCTGTTATCCTTTTATCCAAACTGATGGCTGCTGCTTTTCCGCCAGCATGTGCCATTTTCTGGGATCAATATTTAGAATTAAATAAAACCCTGTTCACAGCTCACGCAGGAGAGAACAGAAAGTGGTCTGAACATCTAGCCCTGAACAAAACATGTTTTTCCTTCATCAGCACAAAGTTCTGGGCAAAGGAAGCAGACTTCCACTGCTGCTTCTAAAGTCCACTAGACTCCCAAGGATGTGCTTTACAAAAAGGTTGTATTTTTCTTTCATAATGCAAAGTTCAAAGGAAACCCTGTAATTATGAGAGTGTAGAGATGCTTGGGTTTTACAGACTTTCTCTGACAGGTCGTTCTTTCAGAGGTGTGAAGAGAGGCACTCTTGTTAAGCAGTCCACCTTCAACACTTCAGATGGCAGTCAGTCAAAGCCTTTGAACAAATAGTGCGTCTGTTCGGCTCCTGACTAGTGTTGCCTCCAGGTGGATTGAACTGCAGCACATTTCATTACAGCTCTGTGGTAACAAAACAACAGAAACATGTAGTGGCAGCAGCATACATGAAGTCAGTCAAATCAGAAAACACATTGAAGAAAACTCCTTGAATAAAAGGGATTGTATATATAAAAACATTCAAAACATATAAGAACATATAAAATATATAAAAACATTTAAAACATATAAAAACATTTAAAACATATAAAAACATTTAAAATATATAAAAACATTTAAAACATATAAAAACATTTAAAATATATAAAAACATTTAAAACGTATAAAAAACATTTAAAAGGTATAAAAACATTGAAAACATATAAAAACTTTTAAAATGTATAAAAACATTTAAAAAGTATAAAAACTTTTAAAATGTATAAAAACATTTAAAAAGTATAAAAACATTAAAAATGTATAAAAACATTTAAAAAGTATAAAAACATTAAAAAAGTATAAAAACATTAAAAAAGTATAAAAACATTAAAAAAGTATTAAAATATTTAAAATATATAAAAACATTTAAAATATATAAAAACATTTCTTCTTCTTGACCAGAAAGTTCATTCTCAATAGTCCAGGTATCAAATCCGCTCATTCTCAATCAGTTCATTTCTTCTTCTTCTTCTTCTTCTTCTTTCGGCTTTTCCCTTTTCAGGGGTCGCCACAGCGAGTCATCCTCCTCCACCTCACTCTGTCCTCTGCATCCTCTGTCCTCACTCCAACTACCTCCATGTCCTCTCTAACTGCATCCATATATCTCCTCTTTGGTCTCCCTCTTTGTCTTTTTCCTGGCAGCTGCATTTCTAACATCCTTCTACCAATATACCCACTGTCCCTCCTCTGGACATGTCCAAACCATCTCAGTCTGGCCTCCCTAACTTTATCTCCCAGTTGTTTAACATGTGCTGTACCTCTGATGATCTCATTCCTGATCTTATCCATCCTTGTCACTCCTAAGGAGAACCTCAGCATCTTCATTTCTGCTACTTCCAGTTCTTTCTCCTGTCTTTTTGTCCATGTCTCTGTCTCCAGACCATACAACATAGCTGGTCTCACCACTGTCTTGTAAACTTTTCCTTTGACCTTTGCTGACACCTTTTTGTCACAAATCACTCCTGAAACTTTTCTCCATCCACTCCATCCTGCCTGGACTCTCTTTTTCACCTCTTTACCACATTCCCCATTTTCCTGGACAGTGGACCCCAAGTACTTGAAGTCCTGCACCTTTGTGACCTCTGCTCCTTGTAGCCTCACTGTTCCACTGGCCTCCCTCTCATTCACACACATGTACTCTGTCTTACTACGACTGACTTTCATTCCTCTTCTTTCAAGAGCATACCTCCACCTCTCCAAGTTCTCTTCCACTTGTTCCCTGTTCTCACCACAGATCACAATGTCATCTGCAAACATCATAGTCCATGGGGATTCCTGCCTGACCTCATCTGTTAGTCGGTCCATCACCAGAGCAAACAAGAAGGGGCTCAGAGCCGATCCTTGATGCAATCCCACCGCCACCTTGAAGCTATCTGTCACTCCCACAGCACATCTCACCACCATACATGTCCTGCTGTCTCATACATGTCCTGCTGTCCTCATACATGTCCTGTACCAGTCTAACATACTTTTCTGCCACTCCAGATTTCCTCATGCAATACCACACCTCTTCTCTTGGTACCCTGTCATATGCTTTTTCTAAATCCACAAACACACAATGGAGTTCTTTCTGACCCTCTCTGTACTTCTCTATCAACATCCTCAAAGCAAAGATGGCATCTGTGGTGCTCTTTCTTGGCATGAAACCATACTGCTGCTCACAGATAGTCACATCTTGTCTAAGTCTTGCTTCCACAACTCTCTCCCAGATCTTCATTGTGTGGCTCATCAACTTAATTCCCCTGTAGTTGCTACAACTCTGTACATCACCCTTGTTCTTAAAAATGGGAACCAGCACACTTCTTCTCCATTCTTCAGGCATTTTCTCACCCTCAAATATTCCATTAAATATTTGAGTCAAAAACCTCACTGCCATCTCTCCAAGACATTTCCAAACCTCCACTGGTATGTCATCAGGTCCTACTGCCTTCCCCTTCTTCATTCTTTTCAGAGCTTTCCGGACTTCACCCTCACTAATCTTTCCCACTTCCTGGTCCACAGTTTCTATTACCTCCACTCTTCTTTCTCTTTCATTCTCTTCATTCATTAGCTCCTCAAAGTAATCCTTCCATCTTCCCATCACACTCTCCTCACTTGTTAGAACATTCCCATTCCCATCTTTAATAAGCCTAACCTGCTGCACATCCTTTCCAGCCTGATCCCTCTGTCTTGCCAATCGGTACAAGTCCTTCTCGCCCTCTTTAGTGTCCAGTCTCCCATATAACTCATTGTACGCCCTCTGCTTTGCCTTAGCTACTTCCCTCTTTGCTCTATGTCCCATCTCCTTATATTCCTGTCTCCTCTCTTCAGTCCTCTCACTGTCATATTTCTTCTTGGCTAATCTCTTTCTTTGAATGGCGTCCTGCACTTCACTATTCCACCACCAGGTTTCCTTATCATCCATTCTCTGTCCAGATGACACACCAAGTACCTTCCTACCTGTCTCTCTAATTACTGTTGCTGTAGTAGCCCAGTCACTTGGAAGCTCTTTCTTACCACCCAGAGCCTTTAACAGCTCGTCTCTGAATTTCTCACAACATTCTTCCTTCTTTAGCTTCCACCATTTGGTCTTCTTCTCTGGTTTTACTCTTTTTCTCTTCTTCGCAACAACAGTCATTCTACACACAACCATCCGATGCTGTCTGGCCACGCTCTCCCCTGCTACAACCTTACAGTCTCCAATCTCCCTCAGGTTTCCTCTTCTACACAGAATGTAGTCGACCTGTGTACTCCTTCCTCCACTCTTATAGGTCACTCTATGTTCCTCCCTCTTTTGGAAATAGGTATTGACTATAGCCATTTCCATTCTCTTGGCAAAATCCACCACCATCTGTCCTTCCTGGTTTCTTTCCTTGACACCAAACCTACCCATCACTTCCTCATCCCCTCTGTTTCCTTCACCAACATGTCCATTCAGGTCTGCTCCAATCACCACTCTTTCCTCCCTGGGAATACTCTCTATCACTTCATCCAAATCTTTCCAAAATTTATCTTTCTCCTCCCCATCACATCCAACCTGTGGAGCATAACCACTTACTATGTTTAGCATCAGACCTTCTACTTCTACCTTTAGACACATCACCCTATCTGACACTCTCTTCACCTCTACTACATTCTTTGCCAACTCCTCCTTCAGGACCACCCCTACTCCATTTCTCTTTCTATCCACACCATGGTAAAACAGTTTGAACCCTGCTCCAATACTGCGAGCCTTGCTGCCCTTCCACTTGGTCTCTTGGACACATAAAACATCTACCTTTCTTCTCTGCATCATGTCAGCCAGCTCTCTACCTTTGCCTGTCATTGTCCCCACATTTAGAGTTGCAACCCTCAGTCCTACATTCTTCACTTTCCTCCTCTCCCTCTGTCTCCTGACACGTTTTCCTCCTCGGCGTCTTCGACTATATATAATATATATAAAATATATAAAATATAAATAAATATATAAATATATAAATATATAAATATATAAATATATAAAATATATAAAAACATTTAAAACATGAAAACATTTAAAATATATAAAAACATTTAAAACGTATAAAATTATTTAAAACATAAAAACATTTAAAAAGTATAAAAACATTTAAAATATATGAAAACATTTAATAAAACATATAAAAACATTTAAAATATATAAAACATTTAAAATGTATAAAAACATTTACAACGTATAATAACATTTAAAAAGTAGAAAAACATTTAAAAAGTAGAAAAACATTTAAAAAGTAGAAAAACATTTAAAAAGTAGAAAAACTTTAAAGCTGGGGTATGTAAGATTGTAATGTAGTCTAACTTTTCAAACAATATATTTTTAACATATTTCTTCACTCTGTCACTATCTACTGACAAACTGATGTTAGACAAAGTAATCTCTGAAAAAAACTATAGTCCCCTTGCTTCTCTATCAGCATTTATAAAAACACTAAAAACACAGAGTGACCAGGACAATGACAGCCAATAAAAACAGAGTTTGTAACCAGCCAATTAAAAACAGAGCTTGAATTTGAATCAGCCAATAAAAACAGAGCTTGAATTTGAATCTCAGCAGAGCCTCCCCCTCAGAGCCATATATGGCTCTGAGGGGGAGGGATCAGAATGCTTTGCCTGTTGAAAATTTTTCTAAGTTCTGCACTCTACAGAAAGTTACACATAGCACCTTTAAAGAAGTTAAAAAAAATATCCTTGAATAAAAGGTACCTGCCGGAGTTTTTTAATTAGGTTCATTTTATGGTGGAAGGGTAAAAATTATAACCAAGCTAATGTTGAGGATGCTCAGCTACTACCACGCTGACTTTTAGTTCAATAACTGTAAAATTAATTAAGTTTAAACCAATATTGTGTTTCAATTCATCATTTGACTGAGGCAGGTTGATTTACCATATTTTTTGGATTATAAGGCGCATTAAGCAAAACAACAGTCGGGTAAGTCAAACGTTATTCATTCACAATAACTCAGGGTTGTTCAGTTATACCACATACAAATTGGTTTGAGGTCAGTAAGCACAACCAGAATTAAAACGTAAGACTCACTGTCGATTTTTGAGAAAATTAAAGGATTTAAAGTGTGCCTTATAGTACAAAAATATGGTATAAGTTTATTTCAGCTGCTTCTTTCTGCAGGAGTCGCCACAACGAGCACATCAAACGCCCTTCCTGATGCAACCTGGACTTAAACCCACAACCTCAGGACTACAAGACTCTGGCACCGACCTCCGAACTACTGCAACATTTGGCAGATTGACTTAAAAAGGTAATTTTTTATAGTTGTCATGTAGATGTTTTATTAACATTTCTCCAGTGTTTCATGAGGTAACAGACACATATCTTCTCCCTTTGCTGTTTGTTGGTTAACAATAAATATACATGTAGCTCAGACGGGTGTGTTTTCATATTGTCATACAAAAAGAGTCTCCATTTCCAACCAATGCTCGTTAATTGCATTTCAATTTACAGAGCATAAATATATGTTTCTGACTATAAGGCGCACCAGATTATAAGGCGCATTAAGCATAAAAAAATAGTCAGATAAGTCTAACTTTATTCAAGTCATTCACAATAACTACATCAAATCAGTTTGAGGTCAGTAAACAAAACCAGAATTAAAACACAAGGCACACCTGATGAGGCTCTGTGGATTTTTGAGACAATCAAAGGATTTTAAGTGCGTCTTATAGTCTGAAAAATACAGTCACACAATGTTGTATGACATCTTGTTCAATATAACCATTAAATACACGCTTCATAAAGTGGATTAGTGAAAGAAGTTACTATTTGAGTGGCAGCTGGTACGGCTGGGAAAGTCTTTGCAATTTCTAAAGACGACCAAGGCTCAGTAGTTTTTTTTTTAATCCCATGGTTCTATTCTCAGCCCCTTAAAGTTTCCTGGGTAAGACACAGATATGCTCATCTGTGACTAAATGTAGAGAAAACCCCAAAGTCCACTTTCCTTTGTAAGACCTCACTCCGGTGAAAGGTTTTAAATATTGTAAGGGCTTGATAATGGAGCAGTAGACTCCATATTTAACCTCTGTCTTGTTCTACAGCGCTGACAGACTACATGTTGAACTACTTTACTTTCACACCGGCTCTGAGGAACTTATAGATTCACAAACGTCCTGGTTCAGATATTTTTGCTCAGGAGCGTCCGCACAGACGACGAGCTGTGCGGCCACGTCTGACATTACACATGTGACATCTTGATTTAAAATGGAAAAGGAAAAAAAAAACACTTGGTTCCAACACAGACGTTAAATAATAGATTTTGTACGGCACAGTTTGAATAAAGTTAGAAAAGTTGGGAGACTTGCACTCTGGACTCTCTGTGCATAAACAGAAGTGCACTGTTTTATTCATGCACGGACATAAACCTGTGCACACGCAGCCAATAAGGAGGATGTGACAGTTTGAAGTGTATGAGTTGCTAATGGTTCTGGAGGGCCCGGGCTCCGTCGGCCCATTAGGCAGCTGACTCAGTCTGCTGACTGAACACAGCTCTTACATCGCCTTGTTCTCTCTCGTGCACTCGTTACATTGTTGGAGAACATTAAAGTCTTGGTTAAATAAACGAGACCAGTTCAGCGCTCCTGGTTTGTTATTTCCCACAGATGAAAAGCAACATGATGCTTTTAGTCGTGTCTGTTAACAAAATGTCTCATGAACCACAGAACAAATTTTAATGAAACACACACAAAGCAGTAGAGTATCTTTTTATAGGTTCCACAGCTGGACAGCTGCAAACCAAATGACCGGCGCATCGTGCCACACACATTACACAACACTTCCTTCAGCCTTGGACTGAGAGCCCAGCGGAGCTTTAAGGGCCGCCCCGTGCACTGCACACCTCCAGGAATACTAAAGCACATCTCTCCTCTGCTCTCACTGGAGATCAATACAGCAGCACACTCATCTCCCTCCTGAGGAACGAGCTGCTGCTGCACGGTGCATGCACCTTTTTATCAGGATTTAAACGTGCATGGTTGCACATCCCCTTGAGAAAAGAAAAGTAAAGAAGCACAACATAAACGTACACTGCACACCGGTAAGAAATATCTATGAGCAGCACAACCTGCTGAAAAGTATGAGCAGAACGCTGGAGAGCGGATAAATCTTTAAATCACATTTTGTGTTTCCTGTCTGCTTGTCTGATTTTTAAGTGTTTTTTTATTTATTTTTTCATTTATGAAGTCAGCATCTCTGCTCGTGGCAATCCTAGATTAAAAAGCTGAAACTGATCCGGGATCAGCCACGCTCTAATCATTATTTTATCTCTGAACGAGATGCCAGCAGACAGGACGACCGTTTGTTACGCATCAATGTCAAAAGAAATTCCCGTTTGGGAAAACCAACATTTTGTCAATTTCTAATAACAGACGTTCATTAATTAACTGTTTAATGAGGGAATTACCAAAAAAATCCAAATGAAGTCGGCGAGCTGCTAAAAGTTTGGCCTATCTGGACTAAATGCGGACGTCGTCACCCGCTTCGGATGTTATCATCCAAAAAATGGCCCCTATCAATTATTATCACCCCCATTCATAGCGGTCAGATTGCCCCTATTGTACCTACTAGGAGGTTTAAAGATACATTTTCACGTTACAAGCGATGACAGCAGGCTCCGTCTTTAGCTACGTGGTTAGGTTTAGAGTCTTGGTTTAGGCACGAGGGTAAGGTTTAGGGTCTTTAGGCCGCTATATATGGATGATCATAACTAATAACGGCCATTTAATGGCTGATAACGTTCAAAGCGTGTGGCTTAAACTGGTTATTCAGATGGAAAATTTTATTAAATTCAGTTTCGCAGTATTCAGTTTTAATTTATTAAATATTATTTACAACAAAATTATAAACCTCCGGGAGTGTTGCAGTAGGAAAGTGTCTTGTAGCTAAAATATGACAAACATATCCCAAATTAAATGATCAGACACATAAGATAAGTGAGAAACAATGGAGATAAAATAAAACAGAAACAATCAGGATAAAGGAAAGTATAAAAGAGAAGCAGTGACCCTCGTCAGACTAATGTCAGCTCAGAGAGGAGCGGCACCTTGAACCAGAGCTAACAGAGCCGCAGCCTCAACTCTCTCTTTACTCCACCACGGACAACCCAAACTTATCTCTGAGATCACAAAAATCCACAAAACCACTTCAACACAGCCTCTGCTAAAAGAACATTTACAAACAGACACATGTAAAAGCACATTGTTGCTTAAAGTGACTTGTTTTGACTCAAAATTAAATTTGTTCTGAGGAGCGGAGATTTCACATTGAATAAAAATATTAAAATATTCAGAGACTTTGATACGTGTTGCTGGTTACAGAAGGAGAAGGAAATAATGTTTGTTGTGGCGTTAATAAAATATCTCTTAAGTCAGTTGACAGAGTTTCATAAAACTCCCAGAAAATAATTATTGGATGTACATCTACAACCTTGGAAGTCAATCCATGTCAAGATGGCTGCCACAGCTAAGCAACCTTAGCAAACAAAAAAAAATGGCTACACTCAGTCAAACTTGCAGTTATTGAGCTGAAATTGGAAGTGGTAGTAGCTGAGAGTCATCCTCCAATTATACTGTGTCAACAGATTGCATGCTCTTATTTTAAAATGTTGTCATTCACTAATGGAGTCAAACCTGTCTGTTAGCAGAATATCTCAAACCTCAGGCCAGATTTTAGTGGAACGCTTAGAAAGTGGAAAAAAAAAAACAAATATGCCACTTCGCCGTAAAAGTCACATGTATTATGTGTCACCGCTGACCACCCGGCAATGTGGGCCGGTGTTGTGCCAAAAATCGACTGGTGGCCGCGGGAACATGCGCAGGAGGACTTTAGCAAGAATTTAACAAAATTAACACTTAAAAACAATTATTTGTTTGCTCGACATTATAGTAAAGTTGTGTCTCAGTTGAACTTTTCCTTCATAAATGCACTTTAACGGTCAAATCAGCTGCATTTCGCCTGGGCACCGTGGAGAAATGCAGCTGATTTGATGTTTACTCCAAGAGTTCCATAGTTAGACAATGGTGGCTTTGTATGGCAAGCCAGGTGTTTCATTAATAACCACTTTTACCTATTAATGAGACACTTGGCTTGCCATATTAGTCAAGCACCCTCTAGTGGCTGAGAATGGTAGTGTTCAATATTGTCCATGTCAGAATGAATGAAATTGTCAGATCTCTGCCAAAAATTGGGTTAGAAATATTGGGACAAAACAAATAAGTTGCTTCGATGTTCAAGTCACAGGCATGTTCATTTATGCAAAAAGAGCAACTTATACAGTGAAAAGTACGGTAATCAATGGATATGCACCAACAGCTGATTCATTTATGGAGTCACTTCATTATAAGATGACTGTAACATTTAATTAAAATAAAAAGACTAGTGAAATTTGCAGCACATTGCACAACATCTGATACCCCTCCATAGTGTGACCTCACTGTTGCTAGCTAAGTGCTAATTAGCATTTGGTTCAGATATATGTATTGACATTGTGGACAAATTATTGCAGATGCTGCATTATTAAAGAGCTATTCTCCTCCTTGCAGGCACTCATCTCTGAATCATCCAGGTTTAGTCTGAAGCAGAACTCTTTAATAAGTTGCTTGCATGTATTTATTTTTATTTTATTTTTTGTAGGCTGGTTTGTTTTGAGATAAAAAGTAAGAAAGACACTTTGCAGCCTTCAACTTCCTCCCCGACTGATCCTTACATCTGTAAACATTTTGAAGATCCAGTTAGAATCACAACAAATATAATGTTTCATTTATGAATGTGTTGCCTTTTCCATGCGGGCGAGCCGGCTGAATTCACACACACCTCACCGGTGTTTGACTAATAAATACGGAATTCAGCGTTTATTAAAAGCAAACACCAATTAGCAGGAAAATGTGCTCAAATGAACTTGCAGTCCAAAGAATTCATCAATCACATTGTTCAAACACACTGCTTCACTATGCTGGAGCAGAAACAACTTCCTCTTCCTCTCTCTCCTCTTCCTCCCCCCTGGCAGCCATAGTGGCCTGCAGCTCTGTTTCCACCTGCCCCGGCTGGCTACATTCACATTCTGCGTCTGAGCTTTGCCTCCGAGTCCAAAGAGGGAAAAGGAGTGTTTCTTCACTGGAAGTAGCCCCAAAGATTAATTCACTTCATCTAGTTCTGTAAATGGGTGTTCGAGCGGCTTAAAAAAAACAAATTGAATGCAAGAGCTGAAAGTAATAACAACATTTGTCTTAGCTGGAGCAGAACATGAGCTGGTGGCCAGAAACCAACACACGACAGAGGCAGACGCAGGCGAGCGCCAACAAACTCACGCTCGCACGTACATAAATATACTCCAAGAATTCATAAATATACTCCAAGAATTCATAAATATACTCCAAGAATTCATAAATATACTCCAAGAATTCATAAATATACTCCAAGAATTCATAAATATACTCCAAGAATTCATAAATATACTCCAAGAATTCATAAATATACTCCAAGAATTCATAAATATACTCCAAGAATTCATAAATATACTCCAAGAATTCATAAATATACTCCAAGAATTCATAAATATACTCCAAGAATTCATAAATATACTCCAAGAATTCATAAATATACTCCAAGAATTCATAAATATACTCCAAGAATTCATAAATATACTCCAAGAATTCATAAATATACTCCAAGAATTCATAAATATACTCCAAGAATTCATAAATATACTCCAAGAATTCATAAATATACTCCAAGAATTCATAAATATACTCCAAGAATTCATAAATATACTCCAAGAATTCATAAATATACTCCAAGAATTCATAAATATACTCCAAGAATTCATAAATATACTCCAAGAATTCATAAATATACTCCAAGAATTCATAAATATACTCCAAGAATTCATAAATATACTCCAAGAATTCATAAATATACTCCAAGAATTCATAAATATACTCCAAGAATTCATAAATATACTCCAAGAATACATAAATATACTCCAAGAATACATAAATATACTCCAAGAATTCATAAATATACTCCAAGAATTCAGTCATGAGGTTGGCGTGTAACATGAAGCACGTCTGCAACATACAAATAAAAGGTTTGCAGCATGGACACATGAATGAGCGGATTGATTAATTTTAGGAAGATGGACAACATTTTAATGAAGTAAAATTTAACGGCTTCATATTATTATTTCATTAATTTATTTTACTGAGCATATTAAAAAAAATCCATGAGTTACTTTGTAGTTTGACTACACTTTAACAACAATAAAATAAATTAAATGGTTGTATTTTTACTTAATTCTAGCAGCCAATTACTACAGTGGCTCTGAAGTGTAAATACTCAACATGAAAAAATTTAAATAAACAAAATCACCAATAAACATAATCACCTTAGAAAAAACAGAATTACATTAAGCCAAAGCAGAAGTGGCCAAAGCAGAAGTGGCCAAAGTGGAAGTGGCCAAAGCGGAAGTGGCCAAAGCGGAAGTGGCCAAAGCAGAAGTGGCCAAAGCAGAAGTGGCCAAAGCAGAAGTGGCCAAAGCAGAAGTGGCCAAAGCAGAAGTGGCCAAAGCGGAAGTGGCCAAAGCAGAAGTGGCCAAAGCAGAAGTGGCCAAAGCAGAAGTGGCCAAAGCAGAAGTGGCCAAAGCAGAAGTGGCCAAAGCAGAAGTGGCCAAAGCAGAAGTGGCCAAAGCAGAAGTGGCCAAAGCAGAAGTGGCCAAAGCAGAAGTGGCCAAAGCGGAAGTGGCCAAAGCGGAAGTGGCCAAAGCGGAAGTGGCCAAAGCGGAAGTGGCCAAAGCGGAAGTGGCCAAAGCAGAAGTGGCCAAAGCAGAAGTGGCCAAAGCGGAAGTGGCCAAAGCAGAAGTGGCCAAAGCGGAAGTGGCCAAAGCAGAAGTGGCCAAAGCAGAAGTGGCCAAAGCAGAAGTGGCCAAAGCGGAAGTGGCCAAAGCGGATGTGGCCAAAGCGGAAGTGGCCAAAGCAGAAGTGGCCAAAGAAGAAGTGGCTAAAGCTGAAGTGGCTAAGCAAGCCTATTCTGCCTCCACATGATTTTATCTTTGATCTTAGCTGATATCATTATTGATTTTACTTGATTTTATCACTTGTTTTATTTTATTTATTTTTTAAGCAAGCCTAAATCTACATGATTTTATCTTTGATCTTAGTCGATATTATTATTGATTTTATTTGATTTTATCACTTGTTTTATTTTTTACCTTTACCTTGTTACACATTGTAGCACTTTGAGATTTTTACTAATGAAAAGTGCATTATAAATTGAATTCATTATTATTATTATTATTATTATTATTATTAAGTGGCTAAAGCTGAAGTGGCTAAAGCTGAAGTGGCTAAACTGAAGTGGCCAAAGCAGAAGTGGCCAAAACGGAAGTGGCTAAAGCTGAAGTGGCCAAAACAGAAGTGGACAAAGCAGAAGTGGCCGAAACAGAAGTGGACAAAGCAGAAGTTGCCAAAGCAGAAGTGGCTAAAGCTGAAGTGGCCGAAACAGAAGTGGACAAAGCAGAAGTGGACAAAGCGGAAGTGGCAAACGCGGATGTGGCCAGAATCACCTTTGAAAAAACAGAGTTACATTAAGTCAAACCAGAAGTAGTGGTGGTCTTTTGGACAAATTAATGACCAAACAGTCAAAAAGAGCATGAAAAAGCAAATCTTTTCATATAAATTTTCTAACTAATATTATAACGAGCAACAATATCATTTTTATTCTTGTTGACTGAAATATATTAAGCTTATGTTTTTATTTCAACTGAAATAAACTAAGTTGCTACAAGTGAGAAAACAAAGAACTGGAGGTAATCATTTTCTGAGCACAATTTTAAAACCAAAATAATGTTTGTCTAACTAAAAATAAATATCTTGATTACTACATTTTACAATTTTTGATTTAAAATTAGATGGGTTAAAAAGCACTAAAACAAAATCCTGTTGGTTGTGCCAAACATGTCGGGTTATGCAAATTAAATATGCATTGCAATATTCTCTCCATAGTTATTAAGATTTGAATACATTGTTGCCTTTTTTTAGATAAAGATGACCATCATCATAAGTGGAAATAAATAAAATGAAAAATAAAAGTTGACAGTGTTGCAGAAATCAGAATCTGCTCCTGCACAGACGAGCAGCTGTTTGAAGCTTGAACAGATGTTGCACTGTGTTTTTTAAAGAGTAATCCCAGGATTCATTCCCATCAAGCTCTTGTCCATCAGAAGGGTTGATGTCGAATGTAGGTTAAACAAAACGAACGAGATCACTTTTACTCTCAACTGACCGCACACTGAGTATAAATTTACTAAAGAACATTTATTTATGTGGAAACACCGTGGCAAAGCTTCTAATAACCCAGTGATGTCTGCTGATTATTTTTTCATCAGGCAGCATAATTAACTTAAAACTTGATTAAATCACACGTCAGACTATGTAACATACAAGCACTAAAAATGCATGAATGTGTAGTTTACCATACCAGCATGACTGTACTTGTCCTGAAAATAAATAATGAAGACTAACTATCCAACTGGCTTTCATGCCAGAAGTTTAAACTAAAACCAGTTTATATTTAATAATAATAATAATAATAATTAATTCAATTTATAACGCACTTTTCATTACTGAAAATCTCAAAGTGCTACACATATATTGAATGCTACACACATTCATAAACCGGTGGCGGCAGACTACCATGCAAGGTGCTTTCCAGTCCTACCGGGAGCAACTTGTAGCTGCTTTGGTCAAACTGTGTAAATGTCATTTTCCACGTTCTCTTACGATATCTTAAAATCTTGCAGGATGTGATCACAGAGCGGTTGTGGACAACACTCGGCTGCTACGACACCAAACTGTCAACATCTACAACTAACTGAGGTGTACTTATTTATGTGTCTGCTAATGATTAGCTGAGGCGGCCATCTTGAATAGGTGGATACTAAAAGTTAATCTCTTGTATCTTTACACTCACTTCTTACTTTCTAAGAGTTTAATTTACACCCTTTTAGTATTTCATTATATATCTTTGCTAACAAACATGGCAGACTTAGATAGCTAACAGTAAATTCAACAAAACCGGTTTTGCGTGATTAGATTTAATTTTGGTTACATGTTGGAGTCACTCAGCTTTTAAAATGTTAAAATAGAGCCGACTATCTGTCGAACTGGTTGAGTTAACGCTAGTTTTCATTTATTTAGGCTGTTCAGCTGTGGTGGTCATTTTGAACAAGTCTAAAAGACAAAGACACACAAAACCTGCCACATTGAAATAAATAAATCACACTTAGATTGTTGACATCTGAATTATACATAGGAGAAAATATTACTTTTGACAGTGGCGGTTTCAGCCTCTTTTTAGCGGTGCTCAAACAAAGCTAAAGTTTAACTCAGCACCCCTGAAAATATAAAAACTATCATTAGGAGTTTGTAAGAAAACTGTTTTAAAATCTTAGATCAGGGCTATTCAACAAAACTGCTCAGGGGGCCACAGTTTCTGAAAGCTAACAGCTCGTGGGCCGGACATCCAGTGATTAAAGTCATCATATAAATGAGCCAAAGTTTACAATGATCTGTTACCTTTTACATTTGTTTGTTTTATTGCATTGAATCATACATGCAATAAACAGAACCCTAGCCCTGCCTTAGATTCACCAAAATATTGAATAAATTTGGAATGAAAATTAAATAAATTATGACACTCTTAAATGGGCCATTACAATTTATGATTTGTTTAGTATGAGTCAGATCCTCGATGCTACCTGTCAATCAATCCAGTCGGCTTGTCAGCAACTGACCAATCGGCGACCTCAATTGGTCCTGAAGTGAAACGCCCCTTATCTGCAGGAGCTCCACCCCCTTTTTCTCTGACAACCTTGTCAGGGTTTTGCATTTCGGACACTTTGTGGTCAGAGGGATTTTGTGAAAAATTAGAAAAATGTTTAAACTTTGTCAGTGGAGAACATGTGAACATGAAGTTCAGACAGAGTTACCCCGAGGATTTAAAGGGTGGAACACAGTTTATTTCACAAACTAAATGAAGTTGGAAAAATATAAAAGATGATAAAGCCCTGTGGCCAACCTCCTGAATACAACAGTGATGAACAGGAAGTACCACGTGTTCATCTGTACGAAGGTAACTGCAAGTCCTTTTCTGTCATAATTACATTAATAGTTAAAGGAGAAATGTAATCAAATCTGAAAAAATCGATATAACAAGAATTTCATATAGTAAACAACACACATAAACATACTTAGTATGCTTTTTTCAAGTCAGTAGCTTAAAGAAATAGTTTTTTACATTTTTCCTGCTACATGCCGAAGTGCAGTGATTTCTGTAGTCATTTTCTGGACGCACTTTTATGACACAATTAAGACCTCCTTTGCTATCTTACAATAACACTGAAGCTATAAACCCATCATTACTGTCCTCCTGTCTGTCATTTAAAATGGAAGCAGAAGACTTTTTTGAATCTGAAGGATATCACTTTAGTTTGTCAAAAACAGTTTGGTGATTTAGTGCATTAATGGGCATTTCTATCCTGGAAATACGAATAGCCGTGCGTTAGCCGCCGCATGCTAACGTTAGCATGCTAGCGCCGTATGCTAACGTTAGCATGCTAGCGCCGTATGCTAACGTGGAAGTGGGGGTGTTGAAAATGTCCTGAAACAGTTACTGTCTTCCCCAGAACATAGTAGGATCTAAAATGATTTTTAAAGATGAAGGAGCAAGTTGAAACATGCTGTCTCCCTCCTTGCTAGCAGGCTCTATTGGGAGCTGCCTGGCTAACTAACTACGGTGGCCCTACACGGCCAAAATTCTACAGCGGCCGAATGCACAGGAGCGGTAAAAATACAATATAAAATTTAAAAAAAGTTTTAAAATCGATTTTGGGGCTTTTAGAATCGATTCTGAATCGCCAGGACTAAGAATCTTGATTCTTTAAAAAATAGATTTTTTTTGCTGCATCCCTAATTGCTACACACTGAAACCTTTTTGTCCACAACTAGATACACACACTAATATTACTGTATGAGGATACACACTGAAACCTTTTTGTCCACAACTAGATACACACACTAATATTACTGTATGAGGATACACACTGAAACCTTTTTGTCCACAACTAGATACACACACTAATATTACTGTATGAGGATACACACTGAAACCTTTTTGTCCACAACTAGATACACACACTAATATTACTGTATGAGGATGAACTCCAGTTGCACTGCCTATGTCATATTCAGGGGACGGAGAGCAGGCAGGGGGAGGGGGGTCAAAAACACCAGATGAGAATTTC
Source organism: Garcialebias charrua (assembly GCA_038048925.1). Taxonomy (NCBI): domain Eukaryota; kingdom Metazoa; phylum Chordata; class Actinopteri; order Cyprinodontiformes; family Rivulidae; genus Garcialebias; species Garcialebias charrua. Next base: position 48,206 of record JBBPBX010001336.1, read on the forward strand.
TTCACTTTGCAAAGTCTAAATTTGAGTTAGGATGACATTTTTGACTTGTGAAAATTTCTCAACAAGCTTATTTTATGCTTTTCATTAGACTACTATTAGCTTAAAAACACTTTTCATTTCTCCTTTAAATTAAAGGTTTATGCTTGAAGCTAGTTGTGCTTTGTTTTGTGTGTTTTAAATGTAGACATATGTCGCAACTTCTGATCGCATTAATTTAGTCTTTGTACAAAATCAGCTTAGTGTTAAGTGATCATAGCAAACAAAGTGCTTATTAGGTTGTGTAATGTAAAGCACAGCGCTACGTCTGTAGCATCTTAGCTAACGCAGCTGTGTTGCACGCCGCTAGCTTAGCGCTACTTCTTGTTGTGCCGAGTGCTCTAAAAAGAGTTATTGAATCAAGTATTTACTTATGTATGTAAACATAGATGTTTAACAAACCATTGAAATCACCTGCTTCGAACGTTATCAACCATTAAATGGCAGTTATTAGTTATTATCATTATCCCGATATGTAGCGGTCAGACTGCCCCTCCTGTACCTCCTAGTAGGTTTAACGGTACGTTGTTAGCGTTGGTGGCGATGATAATAGGCTCCGTTTTTAGCTTTGTTAGTGCTCATAATAGCTTCAGTGGTTAGGTTTAGAGTACAGTAAAGGGTCTGGCGTGAGGTTTAGGGTCTTAGTTAGGTTTAGGCTCAAGGGTAAGGGGGTTAAGTTTAGGCTTGGTCCTCTGGGTCAGGTTTATGGTTAGGTTTAGAAAAAGGGTTAGATAAGCTGGAAAAAAAAGACACTTCCTGATTTACCCTGGCGAGACGCTGCCTATTATCAGCGATAATAACGATACTAACGTACCTTTAAACCTACTAGGAGGTAGGTGGGACAGTTTCACCGCTTCATATGGGGATGATAACTAATAACAGCCATTTAATGGACGGATAACATCCAAAGCCGCTCTTGAAATACACCAGAAAGCAAGAAAAGGTATGTACTTTATTCAAAAATGTCTGGGGGAGGTAGGACCACCAGACCCACCACCAGGGATGACAATGGCCACTGCGTTGTTCAAGCCAAGAGCCATTGTCTACACTGGGGACTAAGCACTCCTAAAGGTCAGATCCCAGTATTGTCCCTGACCTTTGACCAGTACCGTGTGATTTAAATGACATAATGACACATTACTTCTTCTCAGTGTGTTAGTATGCAGTCACCAGACAAACATGTTTTTTTATCACTTCCACAGTTCTTTTCTCTTGCTGTGTAAAACTAAATTAGCTCCAGGGTCGAAATAATAATTAGCCAGATTATGATTTCCTAATAGAGAGAGTTAATTATCAACACCAACTTGTTTTTGAAGCAAACAGAAATCAACAAACCAAAAGGTCTCCAAACAAACACCTTCAGTCATTCAGCACTTTTACCAACATTTCTGTTAGCTCGTGTATCAACTTCACTGACACGACTTCCTGTAGGATTTATCACTACGGGAGTAACGACGGCTTCATGGAGATGTCTGCATCATCGATGCTGTCACGCTGTGAAAGAGCTCAGGACTTGAGGTGCAGGTTCAGAGGTGCATCACCTCGACACCTCTTTCTGTAGCCGTGTTTCCATCAAGGTTTCTAGGTGCGCATTTTGAAATCTCGCAGCAGAAAAGCTTAATGGAAACGGCAAAATGCGAGGTTACTTCCTGAAATGCGCTAAAAAGTTTATACGCTCGCTTGAGGTGGTTTTTGGGATTTGAGATGCGCTAAACGACAGATGGAAACACATTTTCCGACTCATTTCTGACGTAGCGAACATTCACGTCACGTGACGTTCAGCTGTTTCCGCTCCGGACAACATGTAACATCGCTAAAACTAGTTGGCATGACAGAATAAATACAACTCGCCCGATAGCAACACGTACCTGAAATATTCTCTCCATTTTGATGAGATGTGTGGCCGGGTTCTGTTTTCAACCGCTACTTCCTGTTTACTGTAGACATGCGCAGTGCTGACGTCTGACGTAATGACGCTGACGTCTGACGTAATGACGCTGTGCGCGGCTTGGAAGAAGCGCTTCAAGCCAGTAGATGGAAACACTTCTGATCTGCATTAATTTGTATTTACATATTTGCGAGGTAGCTCAAATTTCGCAATTAAAATGGATGGAAACACGGTTAGTGTCTGTATTCTACAACAGCAACGTGGGCTAAATGTGCATCACTAGCTGTGTTTCCATCCATTTTCATTTCGTATTTTGAGCTACCTCGCAAATATGTAAATACAAATTAATGCAGATCAGAAGTGTTTCCATCTGCTGGCTTGAAGCGCTTCTACCAAGCCGCGCACAGCGTCATTACGTCAGACGTCAGCGTCATTACGTCAGACGTCAGCACTGCGCATGTCTACAGTAAACAGGAAGTAGCGGTTGAAAACTGAACCCGGCCACACATCTCGTCAAAATGGAGAGAATATTTCAGGTACGTGTTGCTATCGGGCGAGTTGTATTTATTCTGTCATGCCAACTAGTTTTAGCGATGTTACATGTTGTCCGGAGCGGAAACAGCTGAACGTCACGTGACGTGAATTTTCGCTACGTCAGAAATGAGTCGGAAAATGTGTTTCCATTTGTCGTTTAGCGCATCTCAAATCCCAAAAACCACCTCAAGCGAGCGTAAAAACTTTTTAGCGTAATTCAGGAAGTAACCTCGCAATTTGCCGTTTCCATTAAGCTTTTCTGCTGCGCTATTTCAAATTGCGCAGCTAGAAACCTTGATGGAAACACGGCTACTCTGGACATGAACATGTTGCTTTCCAAGTAATGTGTTGAATCAGGTCCACTTACAGTCCTGAGGATTAGTCAATGCCCGTTGTTTGATTTATTAAAATCTATTTGTATGTTGCAATGAAATAAAAATGGCAATAAACCTAGAAGGTGATAAAATGCATCAAACATATTCTCCAAGGTTGTTTATTCCGCTGGCTTCATACAAACAAGGCACAGAAATGGTTAAATCTAACAAATTAATTATGATTGCAATGAAAAACATCAATTTCCATCCATTTCGATTTTCTTCCTCTTATCCGGGGTCGGGTCGCGGGGGTAGCAGCCTAAGTAGGGAGGCCCAGACTTCCCTCTCCCCAGCCACTTGGAGCAGCTCCTCTGGGGGAATCCCAAGGCGTTCCCAGGCCAGCCGAGAAACATAGTCCCTCCAGCGTGTCCTGGGTCTTCCTCTGGGTCTCCTCCCGGTGGGACATGCCCGGAACACCTCACCAGGGAGGCGTCCAGGAGGCATCCTAACCAGATGCCCGAGCCACCTCAACTGGCTCCTCTCGATGTGGAGAAGCAGCGGCTCTACTCCGAGTCCCTCCCGGATGACTGAGCTTCTCACCCTATCTCTAAGGGAGAGTCCAGACACCCTGCGGAGAAAACTCATTTCAGCCGCTTGTATCCGAGATCTCGTTCTTTCGGTCATAACCCAAAGCTCATGACCATAGATGAGGGTGGGAACGTAGATCGATCGGTAAATTGAGAGCTTTGCCTTTTGACTCAGCTCTCTCTTCACCATGACAGACCAGCACCCGCTTCACTTCAGATGCTGCACCTATCCGTCTATGATCTCACGCTCATTTTTCCATCAATCATGAACAAGACCCCAAGACAAACTCCTCCACTTGGGGCAGGACCTCATCCTCGACCCGGAGAGGGAACTCTACCCTTTTCCGGCTCAAGACCATGGCCTCAGATTTGGAGGAACTGATCCTCATCCCGGCCTTGAACCGCTCCAGTGAAAGCTGTAGATCACGATCTGATGAAGCCAATAGGACCACATCATCCGCAAAAAGCAGAGACGCCACCAAAACGGATCCCCTCAACACCATAAAAAATATGAACAGAATCGGTGACAAAGGGCAACCTTGTCAGAGTCCAACTCTCACTGGGAACAAACCCGACTTACTGCCGGCAAAGCAAACCAAGCTCTGACACCTGCAATGAAAATCATTTAACTACAAATCAAACATTGGTAGATTCTAAAGAGATGTTGTTTGAGAACAATGATTCATTTAAGAGCTAAAATGTATACAGTTCTCCATGATGAGGTTCAAATATCCTGACTTGGAAATTATGTGTGAAACTTCTCTTTTAAAGTCAATTGCTCTGAGACTCTTGTCCAATGAGGTGGACAGATCTTGCAGACTTTAAACGAACTCATCCCACTGTAACTTCATATCATCATCATTTCACTCAGAAACACAACCACTGTCCAGTACAGTCAAGTCATGCGTTTATTTGCATCTATGGAGTTTTACAGTCAAAACACCACTGTTCCCTTTAGATCTCATTATTTTCACCTAATAAATCTCATGCCAGCTATATTCAAGGATCTTAGCCTCAGCAGGGCAAAGCAAAAGACAAAAATGTGAGTGAAGTTGTTTCTCTTTGTGTGTGTGGGGGGAGAGTTTAACGTTTCGTTCCTGTCATTGTTAAGGGAATTATGCTGTACGACTTGTCAGTGTGCATTTGCATCATCGTGGTCCTGTTCCCATGGTGAAACGCTGATAGGCCCTGCAGCAGAATTCACTTCTGAGAAAGATTTTTGACTTTTTCAAGAGAAATTATTAAAATGAACCGTTTCCCTTGTTTACCGTTTCGTGTTGTGTTGTATTATTTTTATAGAAACGTTTCAAAAAGCCTTCAGACGAGCTCATGGCTAAGGCAGCTGCAAAGTCACTACTTTCAAAACTGTTGGGAAATAATCATAATTGATGTTTGAATCATTTAAATATTTTTTTTTTAATGCTTACTTCAGGGTTCATTTTTTGCAGACTCGATCTATTGCGGTTTTTCAAAATAACTGATGGATAAGACAGTCAACATGGATTTTTTTAAATGAATTATTTTAATTATTTAGCACCTCCTGCACCTTTGTGCAGCCCACACTGCAGGATCAACTTCCTGCTGCAGCTGATCAGCTGTTCTCTGTGCACAGCGGAGAAGTGGGCGTGGCCAAGAAGCTTGCAGGTGGCAAAGAGCAGACGAGGCAGGAAGCTGAAATCATGACATTCTGTGTTTAAAGTTTAGAAACATTGTTTAGAATATTGAAAGAGTGTGAGAAGGGTTTAAAATACTAATAAACTACTACTTACTACTTGTACTACTATTCCTATTTTGCAGTTTTTCACTTATCACGGGGCTTCAGGGTACAGATCCCACATGATAAACGAGGGACGACTGTATGCCAAGAAGAAATTTAATACAACTGCTCTTTTCATGTAAGTTTTAGGAGCATATTATGACAAAAAAATGTTTTAGTTGTGCTAAATGTCATGCTTTATTGCAAAATATGCTCAGAGTATGTGTTGGTAATGACTCTCAGCTACTACCATGTCAAATTTTAGCTCAGTATTGTAAAACAGTTAGTCATTTTTGTTAAGTTCAGCTGTCTGTGTCAGCAATTTTGCATTCGGTTGTCTCCGAAATTTAATATTTTTGTAGATGTACATCCTGTAATTACTTTCTGCAAGGTTCATCAAATTTAGTTTTAAAGCTTGAGATATTTTGCTAACAGACCCACACACAGGCACGGGTAACCAATCAGCAGTGAGTTAATTAAAACACAAGATAATATAAATTATAATTTTGAATTTAACCACAATGATTTACTGTCAGTTTGTTCATTCTTTCTTGAGACGTGTCTTGTATTGAAGAGAATTCTCTGATCTACTAATCATTATTATTATTATTATTATTATTATTATTATTATTATTATTATTATTATTATTATTATTATTATTATTATTATTATTATTATTATTATTATTATTATTGATTGATTATTTAACCAAACATCTTGCTGCCCTGGTTCATTAGCTATAAATATGTTCTACAGTTTATTCACGCATCAGATAGATTAGTGAGGGAGAAGATGGAATGAAAACTGTGGTTCTGTGTCAGACATCAGATTGTTTCTAGAAACAAAGACATGAATTTTTATTTTTACTCCAAAGTCTTTTTGACTTCATCTTTCAAACGAGGACAGATTAGAGAGCTTCAAAATGCCGAACAGAAACTCCATCAGCTGCATCTAAAACACAAGCGGGCAGACCAAAAAGCACCGTGCCACCAGAAGATCAATACATGAAGCTTTTATCATCAACCAGACAGAGAATTTACTAAAATAAAAACGACGCATTAAAAAGTCTCTCAGAAGGCGACTGTCTAGTAGAAATCCCAGAGGAGAAACATCTCAGCAGGGAAACAAGGACGAGTGAAACACCAGAGTTTCACACTGACTGATGGAAAGATGAATTTCATACATTTTTAAAGCAATGTTTATGAGTCAAGGTAAAGGCATGAGGATGTAATCACAAGGACATGAGAGATATTAACAGAATATCATACTAGCAGTCAGAAAGAGATGAGAATACACCAGCCAGGAAGGAGTTTCCTGTTCTCTGCAGATATGAACTTCTCACCACAAACACCAGAAACTCAGATCATTAAATATTCATCGAAGCCTGACAAATAAATAAAAAGCCAAAAGTTTGACGACCGTCAACTAAACATGGTGACAGTAATTCTTTTCTATGATATAATTAGATATGAGAGTCTGACACATCATAGGGTCAGAACATTTCATGTCTGTTTATTTTACTTTGGTCATGTCATGAACTAAAACGGTACCAAGAGTTTCTTTCTGCTCTGAAAGCTGCACAATCATGCACGAGCAGGTGCATCACATTACACCCCTGGAATAAAGCAAACCTGGCTTCTTTTTTTATATCATGCATATATGTATTCAGGAGTGAAAGAGTTGGGGCCACTCTGCAGGGACTTAGAAGAAATGATCAATAGAAAAGACGAGGAAGGATGAAAATGATTAGAGCGAGTTGATAAAAGCCACGTGAGGAGCGGCAGAATTAGAAATGCATGAAGACAAAAGAAACAGGCTGGGAGGAAATGGACGAGAATGACAAAATCACTGAGGACTCTGCAGACTGAGAGGGGTGATAGGTGCAGAAAAAGATGGATTATTGCAGTGGCGGAGGCAGAAAGTAGAAAAAACTGAAATGTGCAAATTGTTTTTGATGGAAAAGACAAACATAAAAAATAGATTTGCATCTTTTTAAGTGACAATTGATCAGCGATCAATCAGGATCAGTACTCGTGGTGCTCAAGGTGAAACCAGACCCATGTTTATGTCAAATGTTAAACGAGGACAAGTTCTAAGTTGGATCAACTGTGGGAGCCCGTTCAGTCATCAACGCTTCACACACACCAGAGCAGGGAGAGCTCAGATGTTTCACTCTGCTTCGAGCATCATGATGGCACTGACTCGAGAATCGCTCCGCTCGGCATGGCTGCATGTTGGAGCAGATCTGTCACGTTCATTCTGAGATTTTGCGTTTGGAAACTTTAACTCCTCTTTATTTCTGGATGTGAATCACAGTTTTTGTTATGATTGCTTCTTCTGGTGTTGGATGCTGTGCAGCTGGAATGATTTTTACTGAAACTTTTGCAGTTTTGGACATTTGTTATGATGTGTAACCATGACAACAATGTGTTTTGTTTACAACCGGGAGCAGCTGATTAACATCTCAAAGCTCAAATGATAGCTTAACTACAGCCCCAAATCTCAAATGAGTTGAAAAGGAGGTGCCATAGATGCATTCCCGTCTCCTTGCTGGTTGTGCTTGAGTGCCCTGACCATTGAGATCATGGAAATGCGGCTTGTGGCAGTGTTATGTATCCCAGGTTTTCAAATATTTTTAAAAACACCAGTCTAAGCTGACTGCACCCTCCTGTTTTTATTCTATTCTAGTAATCAAGCTTAATTAGGCAGCACAGGTGTTCACCTGCAGGTCCTGCCTTTATATTTCTCAAGTTGAGCAGTGTGGAGGCTTGATGCAACAGGGTTTGGCTTGTTGATCAAGTGGAGGCTTGTGAAGCAAACATGAGGGAGTCCACCATATTGTGTCTTTAAACACATACGGTGCCACTCAGATGTAAATGATTTTGTCAGGGGTCAGTATTAAGCTGACCTCTTTACCTTAATTAATTACTTATTCAGATTGAATAGTAATTTCACGGATTCTTTTCTTTTTCAGTTTACCCAATATTTCTGTGATCTTTATGATGGATAAATAAATAAAGCCATTAAGTGACAGAGAACGTTGACTTAGTTTGGTATGCAAAGACACTACCATTTATTTAAAATAAATCAACTAAAATCAACATCATTACACTTGATTGACAGATTTCATCTTTTTTCAGTTTAACACGCATCAGCACACTTAAATGTAACACAACAGACTTCAATACAGGATGTTATTATACTTAGTCTGTGGCTCTTTAGCTTAAATATAGTTTCCAGCTTAGAAATGGAGATAAAAAGAAATAGGAGGAATAAAAGAGGTTAGAGAGATTTAAGAGGGAAGTTTATCTTGCATTTATAAAACCAGATGACACTCTTCCATACGCGTCCAGCTAAGATATCATCACACCTCCAGTAAGCAAACAGCTGCTCCTTTACCTTAAGACGTCCGCCTCGGTTCTGGTAAAGAGCTGTGATCAGCCTTGGACTGACGAGTCGTCGGTCCCGCAAGTCCAAGCTGGACTCCACACGTGTTTACCTTGTCAGTGTCGGTGATATTTGCTTTCGTCGGCAGAAGCCGTGGCAGTCGTGGTTTTTTGGCTCAAGATAACTTATTCCAGAAAGGAATTTAATTCAAAGTTCTGAGCTTGTACGCTCGGTTCAAGTGGACTCATAACAAACATGTTATCAGCCTTTACTGAAGATGAAGGTTGTTAGCTCTTGACCAAACGTACCCCAGCTTGAAGAGAAAGTTCACATCTCTCCTTCCTCACTGGAACTAACTGTTACCGAAAAACTTAGACCCTTAGTAGAAGATCTGAGATGAGAGGAGTTGTCACTTTTCGATTGGTCCAGCAGAACCAGTCGAGGAGTTCACTTGTTGTTATCAAGATTCAAGGTGAAATTCAGAGCAGATAGAAAATGTTTTGGAAAAGACAGAGTACTGGAGTCATTCTTTTGAAAACAACGGATTAACTGTCTTCTGCCTTTCTAAACAAAACGGCCGGGTCTCTTTGACCCGAGTCTTCAACTTTCACACAGCAGTGGACACAGTGATGTTTCACATTACAAAATAACAGCATAAAAGCACACATCATGAAAATGACAAAATGTTATTCTTTTGATTACATTAGAATAAAATTAAAGAAGCCAATTGTCTCTTTTGGTGACTATGTTCTCAGATTACAACTAATGGAATAATTTGTAGTAAATGTCTTGCTTTACTGAGAGGTCAGTAAAGGTCATCTCTGGAACAGTTCAAAAATACAAAGGTAGCTCTATACTGTATATATGGAGAACCATGTGACCTTTTCAGACTGTCTTCCTTCAATAAGACAATTAAAGTTGTCCATAACCCTAAAGTTTTACCAAAATTAAGGCGTAATCTAAACCAGACAAGAATCTAATATCAAACTGTTCTTTTTAAATCCTGTAAAAAAAAGCCTTAAAATTGTCACCGTGTTCTGTCATCACTTTAAATGAAACTTTATATCTCTGCCTCATCATGAGTTTGCATATTTATTTTTAAATTGTCACGATTGTATTCCATTCACACCGAATCACATTGTTTTTTATGTCTACTTTACTCGTCTATATTTAATTTAATTCTTAATGTTTTATTTTGTGAAGCCTCTTGATACAAAAAGAGGTTATAATTGATTAATTGGCTGATTGATGCCTCTTGTCATCAGTTCGGGTTCAGCTTCAGTGAACTGGACTAAAACAACTCAACACAACTCAAACCCAATAATCTCATCCATCATCAATAACTCCAAATCTGAAAGTGTTTCCAGAACTCACTTAATGCAAACCATGAAGTTGCATAAAAGCAAAAACGAAAACAGCAAAAGCGCGTGTCAGAGTGCACCAGCCCTTTATGAAAACCTGTTTAACTAAAAGCCTGGCCACAAAATCTGAACGATGCAAGAGAGTTCCCTGATGCTGCTCAATAATCCAGGTAGAAAAATCTAAAAAAGCTAAGTCTGGACCTCTGGACATTCATGTCCAGAGAACCAGACTTAGCAGCTTGTTTAGATGCAAGAGAGTCCACACGTGCATGATGAATAATCCAGGTAGAAAAATCTCAAAACCTAAGTCTGGTCCTCTGGACATTCATGTCCAGAGGACCAGACTTAGCTTTTTTAGATGCAAGAGAGTCCACACGTGCATGTCTGAACTCAGAGCCCGGTTCAGCAGCACCTCTCCCCGGTGCAGCCCCAGACTGTTTCCATCCAGCAACACAAAACACGCCAACAACAACAACAAAATAAAAATAAAAACACCACCAGCAACTTACGTGTTGTTGTCAGAGCTCCGTGCACCTTGGTGACGTGGCAGAAAATCCAAAACGCGCAGGAGACAGCAGCAGCAGCGGGAGTCTCCGCGCAGAATGGCGCATGTTGCTGCGGGCGCAGGAGGAACCGGGAGGCGGGAGAGATCCGTCAGCCTCACTTTACTGTTGAGGACTGACAGAGAGGAGTGTGGAGAAGTCCTCTCACTCTCCCTCTCTCCCCCTCTCTCTCTCTCTCTCTGCCTCTCGATGATGTAAGGATCGCGCCGTCAAAACAGACTGGCCGGAGCTTTGAAAGCAAATGATCCCTGCTGCTTTCCACCTTCCTCTTTATTTGGTGACCCAGTCTTATATATTTTATTTTTTTGTTGTTAAAAAAAAAACAAAAAACAGCGGAGTTCCCGCTTCCAAACGACCGGGAACGTGTCCGTGACCTGAGGAGATGACGCTGCTTCTCGGAGCCTCGGCTGATCCACTCCGTCCTGCGCTCTGATGCGCTGTCCGTGGTGCTGAACTTATGCAGCCTCCTTCACACTGTCCCCCTCTCCGATGCGCTGTCCGTGGTGCTGAACTTATCCAACCTCTTTCACACTGTCCCCCTCTCCGATGCGCTGTCCGTGGTGCTGAACTTATCCAGCCTCCTTCACAGTGTCCTCCTCCTCCTCCTCCTCTTCTGCGCAGAGGTGGCGTTATCTCTGCTTGTCCTCATCTTTCGAAATCCCCCCAGACAAACAAAGTGCACTGAAACCTGCAGACACCATCACGCACGGTTCCTGTGGATAAATACAGTACATACAAATAAAAAAGTTCAAATTGAAGTTACTTAAAGCTTTTTTTTTTCTTTTCTTGTGGCAGCCATCTTGAACTGTGTTGACTCCAAAAGATTAAATGACTTACATCTGGAAATTGTGATTTTCGTGAGATATTTTGCTAACAGACAAACAGGTAACTTTCAGAGATGCTGTTGAAGTTTTAAGCAGAGAGCGTCACTGGGAGTAAGAGTGACTCTCAGTTAAATTTTTGGACGATATCTACACAGCTGACTGAATTATAACCATATTAGTGCTTAGGATTAAACAAATGAATTTGTGCGACCAGATGATGGGAAGTGAGATGTAAATGACTTTCTCTCTAAGCTGTTGGACGCTTGGTTAAACGCCAAGGACCTCGTTCCTCAGCAAAGGGTTGACAGCCCGCCACTGTTACAATCCGAACTCGAGCCCGAAAGCTCAAACTTTTGAAGAAGAATTCCTTTGAGGAATATTTTATTTTGAAATTCAACCGGAACTGACCACTACTTCGGTCCGTTGGACACGGACATCAGCGAGACACTGAAACAATAAACCCGCTGAGCCAGTCCGGACGTAACTGGACCTAAGAACCCTGTATGTCTGGCTGGACGCCCTCTCTTACTGGAGTTGGGACCGATCATCTCTGCCAAGGTAAAGGAGCTGTTTGATGTTCTTCTGCGCGGATTTGGGTCCAGCCGACAACGTCCGGAGAGCTGTTATTCTGGTTGAGATCACTCAAAATAACTTTCTTTAAACCTTTCATTCTTCCTCCTTCTCCTCCTCACTCTAGAACATCTCCTTGCTAGTAACCTTAAGCTAAAAGCCTTCAGATAATGTATAAACTACCGTCTCATTACTTGTTTTCTGTTGTTCACCATTTAAATCTGCTGATGTCTAAATTATAGGAATCTGATCGATCAATCAATGTACATATTATGATGTTAAATTGTATGATTTAATAAATGATTCCAGTTCTGCTGGGTCAACTGTAATTAACGTTTCATGTTATTTTACATCCCATCATCTGGTCGCACAAATTCATTTGTTTAATCCTGAAAAAAGAGAATTTGTGACATACTGTAATTAAGTAAGTTGGTAACAGGTAATTCTGTTGACATTTTTTACATTTAGTGTACTGTACGGCTCAGTAAAACTGACCATTCCTGTACTCTTACATACGTACATACTCTTGGCCATTTTGAATTAGGTTAGTTCCAAAGAGTGTTGTATTGTGGATAAGCACGCACTGATAATTTCCTGCACATTTTATTAAAATCTACCCAGTGGTTTATGAAATACTTTGTTAACAGACAAATATTTAAACTAAAATAATGCACAGTTTGTAGAGCTCAGAGTATGCGTTAGAGACCACCCTCAGCTACTTCCACGTCACATTTTAAGTCATTATCTGTAAAAATGACTGAGCTACAGCCATATTTAGGTTTTTTAATGTCCGTTGTGGCCACCATCAAATCATCTGTACATCCAGTGATTACTTTCAGCAAGTCTGATTAAAATCTGTCACTTTGAAATGTTTTGAACTTACCGACAAAATCATTTTTTGTCCTTCTGTCTTTCGGTGGCAGGAGATAAAGAGGCAGAGCAAGTGAAAATCCTTTAAAAAAGCAAACAGAGCACAAACACACAAATTACTCCCGACCCGTACTGTCTGTGGTCTCCCGGTCAGGAAGTCTAATAGCCAGTTTTATGTCACTTTCTCTAAAATCTGGGCCATGCCTTGATGAATGATGATGAAAAAAAGGCAAAAGTTACGATAGTTATTATGACGACTAAAGACACAAATTACTGTATTAATTATTATTATTTTTTTAATATTCTTAATTTCATGTGTACATCACTTTGCTGCAGCTGTGGTGGTTTTAAAGGCTTTATAAATAATAATTATGATAAAAATGATCATTTCTGATCATTTTTGTCATGATTGCGCAATCTTGCGCAGCAAGACGAAGGTCTTCAGTTTACACGGTCACAAGTTAATGTAGAACACCGGACGCCATTTTAGGTTCAGTCACGGGGGCCTTTGAAGGTCTCCAGTTTAGACGGTCACAAGTTAATGTAGAACACCGGACGCCATTTTAGGTTAGCTGCCGGGAGCCGGCCTTTGAAGACTGGTGACCAGGATCGCCTCATATGGATTAATTACTAGCTGGAAACGTCTCTGTGAACTTTGTGGATGTCTCAGGCAGCCGCGGATTTATCGCCGATCGTGCCAGGCCGCCGCGCGAACACCTCCGGCCTGGCTAGCTCCAGAAGCTAACACGGGAGCTAACACAGGACGCAGCAGCGGCGACCACCTCAAAGTAAGAAATTATATTTTTATTTAATTTATATTTTTATTACTGTACTGTATTAATTAATTACACTGTGTTAGGTGTGTTAGGATAGGCGAATGACAGTAATGTACTTGGTACCACAAAAAAAAAAACAGGACATCCCCAAGTGACGAGTGGACGGAAGGACTGACCTGCGAACAGATCGACCTGCGAACGGTCCTTAGGTCCGGAACTCGTACTTAACTCGGGGGTTAGCTGTATGTATGAGGTAGTTGATGTTGGTATAGAGGCAAAGTGGCATATGCACTAAGGCATATAAGGCACATTGGGCATCCTTAAATAAGGCTGGTCAGAGAATACTGTATATGTATCAGCAGTAGTGTAGATATAAAAGTAGTGTAAATGTAAACAGTAGTAATAAATGTAAACAGTAGTAATAAATGTAAACAGTATTAATAAATGTAAACAGTGAATGTAAACAGTAGTATGACTATAGGCAGTGATGTAATACAAACATTAGTGCAAATATGAGAAGTAGTGCAAACTGAATGAGCACATGACCGAGAGTTTAGTGAATAACCCGTTTGATGACACAGAGTCCAGTGTTAAAATCTTTGTGTTGTGTGGTAATGTGTGAGAAAGTTTTTTGTGTTAAGGCAGTTCAAATGGGAGGGGAGGCAGAGCAGGCAGAGTGTTTAGCATTCTGACTGCCTGATGAACAGAGCTGTCTCTCAGTCTGCTGGTTCGAGCCTGGAGACTCCTCAGTCTCCTCCCTGATGGCAGCAGTCTAAAGCGGCTGTGTAGTGGGTGTGTGGGATCACCTGCCATGCAGAGGGCTTTCCGAGTGAGGCGTTTGCTGTGTAAGTCCTGCAGTGAGGGCAAGGAGGTGCCCACGATCTTCTCAGCTGCTCTCACGATGCGCTGGAGGCTCTTGCGGCAGGATGCAGTGCATGCACCAAACCACACAGTGATGCAGCTGGTCAGGACACTTTCTATGGCACCTCTGTAGAAGGTGCACATGATGGAGGTTGAAGCTCCAGCCCTTTTCAGCTTGCGGAGAAAGTAGAGGCGCTGGTGAGCCTTCTTCGCCAGTGCTGCAGTGTTCCTGCTCCAGGACAGGTCCTTTGAGACGTGCACTCCCAGGAACTTGGTGCTGTCCACTCTCTCCACTGCGGTGCTGTTGATGGTCAGAGGGGCATGTTGGGCATCCCTCTTCCTGAAGTCCACGACAATCTCCTTTGTCTTCTCCACGTTGAGAGTGAGATTGTTGTGTCCGCACCACAAGGCCAGGCGGCTCACCTCGTTCCTGTAGTCCGTCTCATCGTTGTTGCTGATGAGACCTACCACTGTTGTGTCGTCCGCAAACTTGATGAAGTGGTTGGAGCTGTACGATGGTGTGCAGTCGTGTGTTAGCAGGGTGAATAGAAGGGGGCTCAGCACACATCCTTGTGGGGCCCCTGTGTTCAATGTGATGGTGCTAGATGTGTTACTCCCGACCCGTACTGTCTGTGGTCTCCCGGTCAGGAAGTCTAACAGCCAGTTTTATGTCACTTTCTCTAAAATCTGGGCCATACCTTGATGAAAGATGATGAAAAAAAGGCAAAAGTTACGATAGTTATTATTAAACCTAAAAAAATAAAAAACAAAAATAAAAATGTTTGCTGAATTGTTGGATCTCGTAATCAGAATGGCAGCTATTTTATCTCAGTATTCATAACAGTGACACAGTTATAGGCCTGTTTGTGTCACGTTAACTGTGACAGCCATCTTGGATGTGATAGTGTTCAATTGACCATGTGCATGTGTTCATTTATTGATTACATTCTGAGAGTTTGGTTAAAATCTGTGAAAAGGTCAGCCGCTTCAAATGTTACCAGCCAATTAAATGACCGTTATCAGTTGTTATCATCCTCCATAGGTTGGCTTCAGACTGTCCCTCCTGTACCTCCTAGTAGGTTTAACGGTACCTTCTTATTGCTAACAGTATGCAACGTCACATGCATGTGAAAGCGGAAGCTTTTCCAGATTTAAGTCATAAGGATTTAATTTTGTATCTAAAAAGAACTCACTTGAGGATATGAGGGTTTGATTTTTGTTTCTTTGATACGAGCAAAAATCTGATCAATTCATAAACAATACAGAAACATATAAAGTATTATAATTATGCACATTATAACACTAGCCTTATAAATCTGTGATAAACTAGTGAACCTGCTAGGAGGCAGAGGAGGGACAGTCTGAAGTAAACCTATGGGGATAATAACACTGAATATCTAATGGGTGGAAACATTTGAAGCGGGTGCACAGGTTCATGAGATAATTATTTAAACCTACAGTCAAACAAAGTCCAGGGGTCTGCAACCTGTGGTTATGGGGCCACATGCGGCTCTTTACCTGCAGCTCTATGAAGCTTTGACCAAAACTTACAGGACATTTGATTGTTCTGGTTTTTATACCAACAATAAAAAAGACTAGTTTTGATCAGATTTCTGCAAATGTTTGAGCGACACTTTTTTTTTTTTGCTTGATTGCTTCAAATTGAGATACTTAATTTAACATTAATACATTTAAAACATCCATAAAGGCCTGCAGAGTTCAGCGTTTTATTTTTATCTAAAACATAAGTGTCAAACTCAAGACCCAGGGGGCCAAATGTGGCCCTCGTTAACATCTTATCTGGCCCCACAAGATGTTATGTGAAACATAAAATACTTCTGTTGTATTTTTTCTCAGAAATATTTGGTTATTCTGTTGAAAGCGCAACATAGAACATAAAATTAAACCATTCAAACTCTTGTTGAGCAACCTGTGACCAAGAGAAGATGTTGGGCATCTGATTTGAGTTAATGTAGTTTCTGAAATTGGCCCTTAGTTTGAAAGTTATTAATTTTGGCCCTCATTTTGTGAGTTTGAGGCCCTGATCTAAAGACAGAAACTAGATGTTTACTTCTTTTTGTCGTCATCGTCGTTGTTGTTCCAAAATGTAAAATGTCAATGAATGTTGAAGTTAATTACTGTATTAGTTTAAATATGTCACCCCAACTGGTCAGATTAAAAAAAATAAATTAAATAAATAACTCCAACTAACTCTAAAGTGGCCCATGGGCCACCAGTTGACATCACAGTTGTTGTTTTGTGTTTTTTTTTTATTATTTAATGAGTGAAGGAGCAGAAATGGCTGTTGGATCAAAAAGGTTGCAGACCCTGAAGCAAAACACACACAAGCAAAAATCAATATGAAATAATAGTTCATTACTTTTAATCAGCTTTCTCTCATGATCTGTAGTGTTATGTGGAAGGCAAGGTGCAGACTAACGCGGGGAACTTGAAGTATAAAATCAGAAAACTATTTAAAAAAACGGCTGACATGGCAATAAAACTTACATGGGGCATGAATGATGATGATGAGACATGTAGGGAACCAGAACATGACGCCCCCCGGAAGACAATCCACAAACGGAGGAAAAACACAAATGTAGAATCTATAGGGAGACATAACAACAAACACCTGGTGTGATTAGAATTAGAGACAGGTGAGATGAGCTGACAACAAGGATATGAACATCTAACCACCAAAACACTAATAACACACAGGTACTCTCACTTTTTACATATAATAATAATAATAATAATAATAATAATAATAATAATAATAATAATGAATTTAATTTATAACGCACTTTTCATTAATGAAAATCTCAAAGTGCTACAAAGTGGAACAAAATTAAAGGTCAAATACACCAAATATAATCAATCAATCAATCAATCAATCACCTTTATTTAACCAGGTAGAGCCCGTTGAGATCGAGATCTCTTTTACAAGGGTGACCTGGTCAAGTGGTCAGCAGCACACGTCACATTGGCAATAGGCATTTGCACTTATCAAAAGAAAATAAAGAAAACTACAATCACAGTAAACAGATGTTGACAGTTCAAAACCAACAGGATATGACAGATTTCTATATACATTATATACAAAACAAGCAGACAGACCTCGGTTGGGTAAATAAAGTTAAAAAAAATCAACAATGACATGTATATTGGATAAGTAATGGTTAGAAACATCTGCAATGGTCAAGTCTCTTGATGACATTTTCTACTACGGTTGACATAAAGGATCCAGGAGAGATGAATGTTGATAGTTTCAGATCTTTCTGTAAGTTGTTCCAGGCTGAGGGGACGGAGAAGCTGAATGCTCTTTTTCCTAGTTCAGTCCTGACAGGAGGAACTGACAGGAGGACTAAATCGTTAGAGCGCAGGGAGTAATGACTGTGTGATGTAATCAATAATAGTATCAACTAAGATCAAAGATAGAATCATAAGGAGGCATAGGCTTGCTTAAAAAGAAAAGTCTTCAAGCCGCTTTTAAAGTCAACCAGTGACTGTGGAGCTCTCAGGTAGTCAGGAAGAGAGTTCCACAGGTGGGGGGCAGCCACACAGAATGCCCGGTCTCCCATGGTCCTCAATTTGGTTCTTGGAATGTGAAGGAGATTACTGTTCTGTGACCGTAGAGACCGGGTGGATGAATATGGTGCAAGAATGTCCTTCAGATAATCTGGTGAAGTTCCGTGTAAGCATTGGTGTGTAATGAGAGCAGTTTTGTACTGAATTCTGTAGGTGACAGGAAGCCAATGAAGGTTATGGAGAATGGGCGTAATATGTTCAAATTTACGAGCTCTCAATAAAATCCTTGCTGCACTGTTTTGAATATATTGAAGTTTCTGAAGGTTTTTGCCAGGGATTCCAATAAACAGGGAGTTGCAGTAGTCGAGCCTGGAGGAGACAAAAGCATGGACGAGCTTCTCAGCATCGGAAAAAGTTAGAGATGGGCGAAGTCTGGAGATGTTTCGAAGATGGAAGAAGCAAGTTTTAAACAGATGCTTAATGTGATTTTCAAATGTAAGATGAGAGTCCATTTTTATTCCAAGATTAGTAACAGAGGTGGAGAGGGGGATGTCTTGTCCAGAAAAGGAAAGTGTTGTTATAGGAGATGTTTGTACCTGGTGAGGGGTGCCAATCAGTATGGCCTCAGTCTTGGAGCAGTTTAATTGAAGAAAGTTCTGATTCATCCATGCCCTAATTGCCTCCAGGCAGGCAGAGAGGGCAGTGAGTGAAGATGGAGATGGGGATGATGAGGATGTTCCAGTCCTGATGTAAAGCTGTGTATCGTCGGCATAACAGTGAAAAGAAATGTTGAACTGATTAATAATTATCAAATTATTATCAAATACAAACATGTTTATTTCGTCCAAACAGAAGCAAATGATTTATGTTGTTTTTGTGTAAATAAAAGTATCTAATAAAGGACACTGTAAGAGCATTGTTTCTGTTCAAACGACCAGCTGAAGCTGGAGTAATACTTCTGCACTGAGGGGTTATGCAACGTCTCCACTGTATAAATAGTCTTGAAGAAAGATGCAGTGGGCTTCCTGGTTGACATTTAGCCTCACGTGGCCAAATACTCACGTCTCGGTGCCGGTGCAGGGGAACGGTCTGACATTATGTAATTTCTGGTATTGCAGGGAAAAGGCACTGGCTTGTTTATTATTGGTGAAAATAATAACCATCTTGGCCGGAACTAAGCATTTAAAAATCTAATGGAGCAAAAGTGCTTCAGCAAAACTGTGAGGAAAAGCCTGGGAGGTTAGTCACAACAGGTAAACATGCAATTAGATAATAAATGTTATAAAGCTAATTATCGCCCACGGGAATGAAAATGTTTTTGCCCACATCTCTCTGTGTGCATGTTTTTTTTTTTTGTTTCTGTGCTATTAATGTTTCATGAATGACTGAATCTAATTTCATAAAGCCTGCAGAAAGTAATCATTTGGGTCTCATCTACAACTGTCTTTACTTTTGAATTAATACAAAAATAGTGTTAGTTCATTCAGAAAAATGTCTATAAGACAGAAGACTAAAGTTGTGGCACTTTTTTTTAAATATACATATAAAACAATACACCTTGATACACTTCAGTCTACATAGAAAGGTGGTGAGTCTTTCAGAAGCTAAAGGCAAAATAAGCTGCTCCCTGACAAATTAGTATTCATCTACAAGAGTGCCTCCATGTTTAAACTAAGACAACTCCAGCATTCTTTTTACCACTCTGTTCTCTTTTTGGTGGGAATTGGTGGCATTTTCCCCATTTTCCCCATTTCCCCCCTCCCCCACTGTTGTCTGTTGATCACTCCATCTCTGCACCTCATCGAGCCACTTGCTGTACGAGTGTTCGTTCTCCACAAAGACTGCAAATGGGTTTGTCAATATGTCAGGCATGACATGTTGCAGGCGTCATTCAGCACGTGAGAAAAACGCTGATGACTCGTGGTGTCAGTTCTGAACAAAAATAGTTGATGACAGCGAACGATGCATCTCCTGGGGAATCATTGTGTTAAGTGGATTGTTCATGAGAAGTGTGAGGTTTTCAGATCCAACTTGATTACTACATTAAACAACACTGGTGCAACCGGTTGTTCTAAAGTTTGGTGTGGTAGTAGCTGAGAGTCATCAACAACACAGACTGTGAGAACTCCCCGAGTAGTTCAATACTTTTTTTTTTATCAATTAACTATTCAACTCTGCTTGTTTGTTAGCAAAATATCTCCAATAAAGCTGAATAAAGCTTTCAGGACGTAATCTTTGGGTTTACATCTTACTCATTATTTTTACAAGTCAACCCTAATCCAGACTTAGTTGACAAAAAATGAAAAAAACTTTACAGGAGTAAAAAAAAATCATATTATGTGGTTGTGGCTGAGCATCATCTCTTTTACATTCACAGAGTACTACAATGTCTACAACATATTTACTTTGTTTGGCAATAACTTTGGCTTACTATGGCCAGTTTTGTATATTATCATGAACTATTTGACAGATGTTAATGAAACGTTCAGCTATTAATAACGCTAAACACTTGAAATCAATCAAATTAAAGATGGCTGCCACAGGTAATCAATATTAGTCAAAACAAAGTGTTGGATAAAAACATCCACTGTTCACATGACTTACTCAAAGGAGCCACATTCACTGATACAAGAAGGTTGTTACCTGTTTTTACTTGCAAGAGCAGACTTTCACCACATGTTACCCAGATGTTCAGAAGTTCTGGATGTCCAGTCACGAGGATCTGCACCGGGCAGCGTGCAAGAAGTGTTTTATAAACTAATCAGCTCTCTCAGCTCACAGGCAGACTGTTGTCCTTGGCCACACAGTTGCACATGAATCATCAAATCTCCTTCTCATTCAGCAATCTGACAAAATAACTCTAGTAATTCAAACACATGGTTCATGGGCAGGTAACATTCTCAGTTATATATAAACATCCATAAACCTTGATCAAAATTCCCTGACCAGGAAGCAATAACTCAGTCAGGTTTACAGATACAGAGCAGACAACTGGTGTGGTAGTAGCTGACAGTCATCCTCAAGACATATTTTAAGTACTAACACATGACATGAGATCTTGCATTACTGTTTTTACAAGATCTGACCAAAGCGGCTATAACGCCGTTCTTTAGTGTTACTTAAAAAAGTTGTTTAATTAAAACATGTGTTTCAGTTATCTCTCAAAAAAATCATGAAGTATTTTGTTGGTTCAACATACAAAGTAGCAACTTGAACATCTCATAAGACAAAAAGCTGAAATATTAGGGACACTGTGACATTGTGTCATAACGGTGGAGTTTACGCAGTGTGAACAGACTGAGGACAGACTCAAAAACCTTTAGAATATAAAATGTTTTATTTACAGTGAAATGATCTGTATCCAGTGGGCACGCCCTGGAAACCAGTGGATCACATAAAGAGGAAGGCTGGGGGTTCCAGGACGGAGAAGGTCCCAATGGAAAGAGCACAGGCGGAGTGTGGAGACAAGTGGTTGAAAGGCGTAAGAGCAGTTGAAGATCCACAAGAAAGGTTTGTAACCGTTATCTCCACCAAGAACATAACACATTGACAACACAAATATGGAGGTTCAAACATTCAATTTATTAAAAAAGACTGCTGCTTCCTGACAAAAATAGATTATTATGAACTCCCAACTCCCCATGTCCACCCAAGAAACACAAAAACACAAAGTATTAACTTAAAGGTGGCCCTGGTGAACCGGCCAAACTAAACAAAAAGGTGCAGCAGTGGGCCAACCCTATACAGGGCTGTTGAAGCTGCTGCTGATACCAGACTAAAGCTACAAAAAAAAAATATATATATATAAAAAGGTAACAACAATCTTACCTGTGGTGGCTGAAGGTGGCAGACCATAGCTCCAGGATCAGGCAGTGATATGTCCTTCTGTATCGAGGCTTCAAAGCGTGTGTCAAAGCGTGTGTCGAGTAATTCAGGAGGATTTATATGGAGCGTGTAATGAGGTGTGTATTGATGACGCATGTAGTGACGATCGAAGACTCGCTTGCGGGCTGTGCCACATGATTGATTCAGGAACTGGCTCATTTGTATGCGCAACAATTTGAAATATGAGGCAGACAGAAAAATCCATCATCACCATTATCATAAAGACAGATTATCATTTGCAGATCAAATTTAGACATTATTTGAGGTCCTCACAAACATGATTTATTTTTTATTTTATTCAACTTAAAACGTCACAAACCAGTTTTGTTATTGTAATCCATCTACCAGTTTTACATTTATAGTCCACTTGATGGCGCAGTAGAGCAAATGATGCACCATGGCACATCGGATGAGTCGAGCTTTTTAATGGAAAGCCTCAGTGCTTCATGAAGCTTTATCTCACCATCACTAGGATCAGGACAAAAAAAGAAAGGCCCCCCAAAATCCCAGGGCGGCCAAGAAAAATATCCAAACAAAGAGGTCCAAAAAGAGAGACTGAGAAGTCCAAAAATGTGTGAGCATGAGCGAGTTCACAGAGTGAGTCAGAGAGAGAGAGAGAGAGAACTATCTGAAACCAGCCTATTTATGGGCGGATGAAAAGGCCACAGCCCAAAAACAATTAAAGGATGATTAGTGAGCCCAAAACCTGTCCAAAGGGACAAAATAATAAGGCCAATGTGCCCCAGGCACGTAACAGTAACTCACAGGCAGGGGTTGAGGATTTTAGGACTGCCATGGAGGTTCAGGAACAAGGTTCTGTGTAGTGATGTGTCCTTCTGTGTCTAGTAATCCAGGAGGATTTATGTAGAGTGTGTATCAAGACATGTATTTATGATTCAAGTAGTGACATTGGAGACCTCGCTAGCGAGCTGTACAACGTGACTGATTCAGGAACTGGCTCGTTTTTATGTGTGACAATTCGAAATATAAGAGGCAGACAGAAAAATACATCATCAGCATCATCATAAAGACAGATTAAGATCATTTGCAGATCAAATTAAACTTTGAGGTCCTCACAAACGTGATTTATTTTTTACTTTTATTCAACTTAAAGCTTTGCAAACCAGTTTTGTTATTATAACCCATCTACCAGTTTTGCATTTATAGTCCACTTGATGGCACGGTAGAGCAAATGAAGCACCATGGCACATTGGATCATGAGTCGAGCTACTTGATGGAAAGCCTGCGTGCTTCATGAAGCTTCATCTCACCATCACTAGTTCTGTGTGAAGGCGAGAAGAACAACAAGGTCTACTTTCTCAGACGGATTAACACAAGGAGGTTGAAAGCAGAAATACCAGACGGTAAGTAATGCTCCAACAGGGAGGGAAGCTCTTCTGCAGCCTCTTATGTTACTGGCTCTCATTATGGGGTGACTCACATGTGGGTAGTTGACTCTGCTTCTGGACTCAGGAACATCCAGGAAGAGATGGAAACTCCACACATTACTTTCTTCTGACTTGCCCAAGATGACCCCCGCAACCTGTGAAGAAAAAAGCGGGTTAGGATGACGGATGACATCACTGTGATGATATCTTCATTACAAGCCACTGAATGTGAATAAAAGCAGCAAGAACATGCGTGGGTGAGCAGTGTAAATTGTTTCAAACAGCATTTTTTTAATCTGGCTCCTCGGCCTCTCCTGAACTTCATGTTCTGCTTGTCTCCTTGCTCAAAACTCACCTTGTGCAATTAAATGTGTAATTATAAATCATCAGCGGAGCTTGATGACCCACTCGTGTGAATCTTTTCTGGTGGAGGAGGAAACTGTACAGAACATGTGCGTCTGGGCGAGGGTGGACTAAAGTGGGGAGTACATTTCTAGTAGTAGCATCCAAACAGCTGTGAGTTAAGAGAATAATGGGACCAAATTACAACCCCTAGGGACAAATTCAGCCGTGGTTTATTGAGTCCTGTAGAAAAGGAAAAAGAAATAAACAGGAATCCATTCACTGCAATTTAATAATGAACTCCCGTCACTGAGTTACTGTGACAAACAGTCACAGAAAAGGATGAAACAGCTGACTTTATTTGGTGTACATGCTTGATTTTTTAGCAATTTTGAGTCAAAAATGAACTATTTTGGCATCAGTAAAATAAAAGCATTGGTAATTTATTGACTTTAATCTGCTGTCGTCAAAGTGCAATGATATTTTTTATTAACAATGACAAAACTCTCCACTGTTATTTAAAGCTTTTTTTGTGTGTAAAGAGTAAACCTGTGGCCTTGTTGACCATCCCTGGTGCATTTTGATGTATTAATAAAAATAAACTTTAAATACCAAGCAGTGTTTTGATTAAATCATGTAAGGAAAAATAATGTCACGGCACGGGAACATTGGTCACGAGGGAAAAATCTCCTTCAGAAAAGACCGATATAAAAATTTTAACAGCTCTGAAATCGTTTAAAGACTCTAGAGAACTCTAGAGGTAAATTATTTTCAAACTATTGACTGAAAGTGTTAGAAATAAACATGAATTTATTTCAAACGTTCTAATTAATATTCATTGTTTCTTGTTTTGCCCCAGAATGTCATTTTAAAACTGTTAACGCAACCTGTACTTAATTCCATTTTATTTTAAGATAGTTTTTTTTAGATATATTTCCAGCACTAGATATTTTGCTAACAAGACAAATGAATATGTAGCATTTGCAATATTTTTACAATGTCAGTTTTAAATGGATGGGTCATAAAATAGCTGATTAAATCAAATTGGAGTCATTTTGAATTATTTAAATAAACAACACAAAGTTCAATAAAACCACAATAGCATATGTTTTTGTAGTTTTTATAATTCAAGCTTCATGCTTCATCATACTAAATTACAAATAAACCTTTATTTGTTTTAAACAAAACTGTCCTTGTTGTAGAATTGTACTGTAGAACTAATATACAGTAGATTAATAGGACTCCTGGAAATTGTTTCTGATGTTGGACCAAATNACACTCTCTGTATGAGAAGTTCCAGTCTGGATTCAGAGCAGCTCACAGTACTGAGACTGCACTGCTGAGAGTAACAAATGATGTCCTCATGGCTGCTGACACTGGTTCTCCCTCCATCCTTGTCCTCCTTGACCTCACTGCAGCCTTCGACACTGTGGACCATAGTATCCTCCTCCACCGTCTTCATGTGGAGGTCGGTCTCTGTGACACTGTCCTGGACTGGTTCAATTCTTTCCTCTCCAATAGGCTGGAATGTGTTAGCCTTGGCAATGCCACTTCCCAGACAGTCGGTGTCTCCTGTGGTGTCCCTCAGGGGTCAGTTCTGGGGCCCCTGCTGTTTTCCCTCTACATGCTGCCTTTAGGTCAAATTATTAATCAGTTCAACATTTCTTTTCACTGCTATGCCGACGACACACAGCTTTACATCAGGACTGGAACATCATCATCATCCCTATCTCCGTCTTCACTCACTGTTCTCTCTGCCTGCCTGGAGGAAATAAAGGCATGGATGAATCAGAACTTTCTTCAATTAAACTGCTCGAAGACTGAGGCCATATTGATTGGCACCCCTCACCAGATACAAACATCAACTTTAACAACAATCTCCTTCTCTGGTCAAGACATCCCCCTCTCCACCTCTGTTACAAATCTTGGAATAAAAATGGACTCTCATCTTACATTTGAAAATCACATTAAGCATCTGTTTAAAACCTGCTTCTTCCATCTTCGAAACATCTCCAGACTTCGCCCATCTCTGACTTTTCCTGATGCTGAGAAACTCGTCCATGCCTTTGTCTCCTCCAGGCTCGACTACTGCAACTCCCTGTTTATTGGTATCCCTGGCAAAAACCTTCAGAAACTTCAATACATTCAAAACAGTGCAGCAAGGATTCTGTTGAGAGTTCGTAAATTTGAACATATTACACCCATTCTCCATAACCTCCATTGGCTTCCTGTCACCTACAGAATTCAGTACAAAACTGCTCTCATTACCCATCAATGCTTGCACGGCACTTCACCTGACTATCTAAAGGACATTCTTGCACCATATTCATCCACCCGGTCTCTACGATCACAGAACAGTAATTTCCTTCATATTCCTCGGACCAAATTGAGGACCATGGGAGACCGAGCATTCTGTGTGGCTGCCCCCCGCCTGTGGAACTCCCTCCCTGATGACCTGAGAGCTCCACAGTCACTGGTTGACTTTAAAAGCAGCATAAAGACCTTTCTTTTTAAGCAAGCCTATTCTGCCTCCACATGATTTTATCTTTGATCTTAGCTGATATCATTATTGATTTTACTTGATTTTATCACTTGTTTTATTTTATTTATTTTTTAAGCAAGCCTAATCTGCATCCACATGATTTTATCTTTGATCTTAGTCGATATTATTATTGATTTTATTTGATTTTATCACTTGTTTTATTTTGATCTTTGCTTTATTACACTTTGTAGCACTTTGAGATTTTTATTAATGAAAAGTGCATTATAAATGGAATTCATTATTATTATTATTATTATTATTATTATTATTATTATTATTATTATTATTATATTATTATTATATATTTTTGTATTAATTCAAAAGTAAAGACAGTTGTAGATGAGACCCAAATGATTACTTTCTGCAGGTTTTATGAAATTAGATTCAGTCATTCATGAAACATTAATAGCACAGAAACAAAAAAAAAAAACATGCACACAGAGAGATGTGGGCAAAAACATTTTCATTCCCGTGGGCGATAATTAGCTTTATAACATTTATTATCTAATTGCATGTTTACCTGTTGTGACTAACCTCACAGGCTTTTCCTCACAGTTTTGCTGAAGCACTTTTGCTCCATTTGATTTTTAAATGCTTAGTTCTGGCCAAGATGGTTATTATTTTCACCAACAATAAACAAGCCAGTGCCTTTTCCCTGCAATACCAGAAATGACATATTGTCAGCCAGACCGTTCCCCTGCACCGACACCGAGACGTGAGTATTTGGCCACGTGAGGCTAAATGTCAACCAGGAAGCCCACTGCATCATTCTTCAAGACTATTTATACAGTGGAGACGTTGCATAACCCCTCAGTGCAGAAGCATTACTCCAGCTTCAGCTGGTCATTTAAACAGAAACAATGCTCTCACAGTGTCCTTTATCAGATACTTTTATTTACACAAAAACAACATAAATCATTTGCTTCTGTTTGGACTAAATAAACATGAAAAAAGTTAGAGGACCTGTGTGTTATTAGTGTTTTGGTGGTTAGATGTTCAGATCCTTGTTGTCAGCTCATCTCACCTGTCTTTAATTCTAATCACACCTGGTGTTTGTCGTTATGTCTCGTTGGTCTCCATATAGATTATAAATTTGTGTTTTCCTCCATCCATGGATTGTCCTCCTGGGCGTCGTGCTCTGGTTCCCTCCGTGTCTCCTCATCATTCATGCCCCGTGTAAATTTTACTGCCATGTCAGACATTTTGTTTAATAGTTTTCTGAATTTATCCTTCAAGTTTCCCGCGTTAGTCTGCACCTTGGGTTCAACATAACACCACAGATCATGAGAGAAAGCTGATTAAAATTAATGAACTATTATTTCATATTGATTTTTGCTTGTGTGTGTTTTGTTTCAGGGTCTGCAACCTTTTTGATCAAACAGCCATTTCTGCCCCTTCACTCATTAAATAATAATAAAAAAAAACACGAAACAACAACCGTGATGGTCAACGGGTGGCCCATGGGCCACTTTAGAGTTAGTTGGAGTTATTTATTTATTTATTTATTTTTAATCTGACCAGTTGGGGTGACATATTTAAACTAATACAGCAATTAACTTCAACATTCATTGACATTTTACATTTTGGAACAACAACGACGATGACGACAAAAAGAAGTAAACATCTAGTTTCTGTCTTTAGATCAGGGCCTCAAAGTCACAAAAGGAGGGCCAAAATTAAAACCTTTCAAACTAAGGGCCAATTTCAGAAACTACATTAACTCAAATCAGATGCCCAACATCTTCTCTTGGTCACAGGTTGCTCAACAAGAGTTTGAATGGTTTAATTTCATGTTCTATGTTGTGCTTTCAACAGCATAATCAAAGATTAATGAGAAGAAAAAAAACAAGAGAATAATTTTATGTTTCACGTATCATATTGGGGGGCAGATAAGATGTCAACGAGGGCCACATTTGGCCCCCGGGTCTTGAGTTTGACACTTATGCTTTAGATAAAAATAAAACGCTGAACTCTGCAGGCCTTTATGGATTTTTTAAATGTATTAATGTTAAATTAAGTATCTCAATTTGAAGCTAATCAAGCAAAAAAAGTGTTGCTCAAACATTTGCAGAAATCTGACCAAAACTAGTCTTTTTTGTTGTGGGTATAAAAACCAGAACAATCAAATGTCCTGTATGTTTTGGTCAAAGCTTCATAGAGCTGCAGGTAAAGAGCCGCATGTGGCCCCAGAACCACAGGTTGCAGACCCCTGGACTTTGTTTGACTGTAGGTTTAAATAATTATCTCATGAACCTGTGCACCCGCTTCAAATGTTTCCACCCATTAGACATTCAGTGTTATTATCCCCATAGGTTTACTTCAGACTGTCCCTCCTCTGCCTTCTAGCAGGTTCCCTAGTTTATCACAGTTATAAGGTTAGTGTTATAATGTGCATGATTATAATACTTTATATGTTTCTGTATTGTTTATGAATTGATCAGATTTTCGCTCATGTCAGCAAAAATCAAACCCTCACATCCTCAAGTGAGTTCTTTTTAGATACAAAATTAAATCCTTATGACTTAAAGCTGGAAAAGCTTCCGCTTTCACATGCATGTGACGTTGCATACTGTCAGCAATAAGAAGGTACCGCTAAACCTACTAGGAGGTACAGGAGGGACAGTCTGAAGCCAACCTATGGAGGATGATAACAACTGATAACGGTCATTTAATTGGCTGGTAACTTTTGAAGCGGCTGACCTTTGCACAGATTTTAACCAAACTCTCAGAATGTAATCAATAAAAGAACACATGCACATGGTCAATTGAACACTATCACATCCAAGATGGCTGTCACAGTTAACTTAACACAAACAGGCCTATAACTCTGTCACTGTTGTGAATAATGAGATAAAATTGCTGTCATTCTGAATATGAGATCCAACAATTCTGCAAACATGTTGATTTTTTTATTTTTAGGTTTCATAATAACTATCATATATTTTGCCTTTTTTTTCATCATCTTTCATCAAGGCCTGGCCCAGATTTTAGAGAAAGTGACATAAAAATAACAAAGTGGACATTGAGCTGGGAGACTCCCCTTGCAGCTGAACATTAATATCCAAGTGTTTTTTTTAAATATAATATTGCAGAAATGACAGAACCAAACACATGCAGTCATTGTGGGACCACCTTGTGTGCAGCTTCCAGCTTCTTTGATTGATTCCCCCCACCACCCCCAGTTCCATCAGATGGACTGAGGCGCCCGCTCGTCAGCACCAAATGTTCCAGAAGGATTCACGAGCACTTTCTTTTCATCTTCAGGAATTATTCCTGTGGAATTGCTTTGGTTCAGTTTGTGTTTTTACGACCACCTGCAGTAAATCCATTATGTTGAACTGTTTTAGTTGTTACTCAAAGTGTTTTTATTTTGTGTGTTTGTGCTCTGCTTTGCTTTTTAAAAGGGTTTTCACTTGCTCTGCCTCTTTATCTCCTGCCACTGAAAGACAGAAGGACAAAAACATATTTTGTCTGTAAGCTCAAAACATTTCAAAGTGACAGATTTTAATCAGACTTGCTGAAAGTAATCACTGGATGTATAGATGATTTGATGGTGGCCACAACGGACATTAAAAAACCTAAACATGGCTGTAGCTCCGTCATTTTTACAGACAATGACTTAAAATGTAACGTGGTAGTAGCTGAGGGTGGTCTCAAACGCATACTCAGAGTGCATTATTTTAGTTTAAATATTTGTCTGTTAGCAAAATATTTCATAAACCACTGGGTAGATTTTTAAAAATGTGAAGGAAATAATCAGTGCATGCTCATCCACAACACAACACTCTTCAGAACTAACCCAATTAAAAATGGCCACCACAGCCATTGAGCTTGTGCAGCACTAACATGGTTATAATCAGTGGTGGCCCATGAAATCTCCACCAGGGGGGGCTATTTCTCCAAAAATAAAATTTCCCAAATTCTAACAGTTTTTTTTTTTTTAAATCAAATGCAGATTAATACAAGGTCAACAGAACAATTAAATGCTCAGGATGAGAAGAACCAATTTGACTCACTAAAACAACAAAGGAAAAACAAATATATATAAATAAATACAATTATATATAAATTATAGAAAGGAAAATAAGTGAGATTAAAACATTTCTGCATTTCTACTTGCAAGAGGCTTTGTTTTCATTCTCCAGATCAATACAGTGTTAAGAAATAGTAAAACACCACAAGTGACATTTAGTATATACAATTATTAATGTTTGATCATATTTTAAAGCAAATTAAAATAAATGTAGCTATCAGAGTCCAATACTGTACAATAACCTGCGCTGGCAACCTAACTTCACAAACAAACAAAGAAAAGAAAAAAAACTAACCAGTTGCCACTTTTTGAATAAACAGTCAGATGAAGGCTTTCATCACAAACAGAGCACCTAAAAGTGAAGAGGACATCAGTCAAGAAGGGTAATATAATATAAGCATTAGATCAGTGGTTCTTAACCTTTTTTGAGCTACCGAACCCTCAAGTTTCATATGGCCACTCACCGAACCCCTCTTTTTTAATATATAAAATATGATTTTTTTTTCCAAATTCTACAACATCACCTTGCTCAAAGAACAAAAGCAACACAGTGCATGAACTCACAACAACTTTATTCTGGCCCAATAAGAGTTTCATCCCCCAAAAATATTTTTGTACAATTTTTAATCATCAAAGAGGAATTTGGGATAATTTATCTTCAGCTGCTGTTCCGAGTAGCAGATTTGCCATCTTTAATGCAGCTGGTTTTATGAGAGATTCACCAATGGAGTGTGGCTTACCCTGCTTTGCGATCAAATAAGCAACTTCGTACGATGCTGCGAGGATCGGTTTGCTAACAGGTACAAATCCAAGAGCAGGCAGAGTGGCCCTTTCATCATATCTGGCTCGTTTCACCTTGAAATTAACAAAAAAAGGTAATTATTAGGTTGAAAGTGTCAGAAATTACCACCAAATTTTTAATTGACCTTAAACCAGAAAAAGAGTACTAAAACATGTTGCTGAAAAGGTAGAATAAGCTTAAATTAATTAAATGTGGAAATTATCTGAAGAAAATCTAAAATTAGAAAAAAGATTCAGCTGAAAAGTAGCTAAAATAGCAGAAAGAAGCATCACCAGAATGAAGTTGAGAGCACATTTTTGCTGAATTAGGATGACATTTTTTTAATAAGAGCATTAAATGTGGAATTAGCTTAAAAAGCTAAAATTAGCATAGAAACAACATCATATCTGGCTCGTTCACCTTGAATTCAGCAGGCGTTGTGTTCTTGTATTCTCCGTCTGTGCATCTTCATGAAGTGTTCCTTCAGTTTTGCCGGCGCCAGACTAGTTGCTCAACTTCGTGTTGCATATCATGCAGATAGGACGCTGACTCCCATCCCGTTCCGTGACACAAGTGAATCCATGTCCAACCACTTTCTTTTTTTGCCCGACATATTTACCGTAGTTTGTAAACACACGACGTACAGCCATTGACTTCATGCGCGCGTTATATTTCCGCATCACTGCACTGAATCGTGTGTTGCCAGATTGGGCGGTTCACCGCGATTTTCCTTCTGACTTTTGCGGATAGAGAGTGCTTTGGGCGGGTGGGACTCTATTTGGCAACACCGGTCACAACGGTGTTTACACAAGTGTGTCTTTACATCCGGGGCAGAGACTCCACCGAACCCCTGAGAGCAGCTCATCGAACCCCTGGGGTTCGATCGAACCCAGGTTAAGAACCAGTGCATTAGATAAAGGCTAGCATTAGCATGTTAGCTCCAAAAACAAACTCACCAGTTGCCACTTTAAGAATAAACAGTCAGCTGAAGGCTTTTTTTCACAAACAGCCATCTAAAATTTGAGAGGCATATCAGTCAGAAATGCAAATAGACATTAGATAAAGGGCTTTCCGCAGTGAAGCGGGCGCTGTACCGGTCTGTCGTGGTGAAGAGAGAGCTGAGTCAAAAGGCAAAGCTCTCAATTTACCGATCGATCTACGTTCCCACCCTCATCTATGGTCATGAGCTTTGGGTTATGACCGAAAGAACAAGATCTCGGATACAAGCGGCTGAAATGAGTTTTCTCCGCAGGGTGGCTGGACTCTCCCTTAGAGATAGGGTGAGAAGCTCAGTCATCCGGGAGGGACTCGGAGTAGAGCCGCTGCTTCTCCACATCGAGAGGAGCCAGTTGAGGTGGCTCGGGCATCTGGTTAGGATGCCTCCTGGACGCCTCCCTGGTGAGGTGTTCCGGGCATGTCCCACCGGGAGGAGACCCAGAGGAAGACCCAGGACGCGCTGGAGGGACTATGTTTCTCGGCTGGCCTGGGAACGCCTTGGGATTCCCCCGGAGGAGCTGCTCCAAGTGGCTGGGGAGAGGGAAGTCTGGGCCTCCCTACTTAGGCTGCTACCCCCGCGACCCGACCCCGGATAAGCGGAAGAAGATGGATGGATGGATGGATAAAGGGCTTTCAATGATTTAATACTTACCTGAGCAAGCCTGCTTGAGTCACTGACCGCACGGCTAATTTTCCAGACCAATAAATAAATAAATAAACATCCGTAAACACGTGATCGCTAGGTAGAGCTCATGTTGGACGTCTTCAGGGCGGTGAAAACTGTGCCCAGCATCTTCCCATTGTTTTTGTAATGTCGTGGAATAACTGCGCATGCGCCATTTATAATGACAGTCTATGGATAAGATTCATGCGCCCCCAAAACAGGAAATACGTCACCAATCAGAAAATGTTTTTTGAAACAAACAAAATTTTTATCCTACACAACTAAAAACATATATGCATATATTTCAAAATATTTTTATTTTATTATTTCATTTTTATTTTATTTTTTTAAAGTCTTCAATGTAAAATGATCCAGAAGTTCCAGTGGGGCGGCGCCCTAGCGCCCCCTATTGGCCGGCCGCTCGTGGTTATAATTCAGTCAGCTGTGTAGATATCGTCCTAAAATTTAACTGAGACTCTTACTCCCGGTGATGCTCTTTGCTTAAAACTTCAACAGCATCTCTGACAGTTACCCATGTTTGTCTGTTAGCAAAATATCTCACAAAAATCACAATTTCCGGATGTAAGTCTCTATAACTTTTGGAGTCAACACAGTTCAAGATGGCTGCCAAAAAAAAAATCAAGTAACTTCAATTTGAACTTTTATTTTTATTTATTTATCCACAGAAACCGTGCGTGATGGAGTCTGCAGGTTCCAGTGCACTTTGTTTGTCTGGGGGGATTTCGAAGGATGAGGACAAGCAGAGATAACGCCACCTCTGGCAGAGGAGGAGGAGGAGGAGGAGGACACTGTGAAGGAGGCTGGATAAGTTCAGCACCACGGACAGCGCATCGGAGAGGGGGACAGTGTGAAGGAGGCTGGATAAGTTCAGCACCACGGACAGCGCATCGGAGAGGGGGACAGTGTGAAGGAGGCTGGATAAGTTCAGCACCACGGACAGCGCATCGGAGAGGGGGACAGTGTGAAGGAGGCTGGATAAGTTCAGCACCACGGACAGCGCATCGGAGAGGGGGACAGTGTGAAGGAGGCTGGATAAATTCAGCACCACGGACAGCGCATCGGAGAGGGGGACAGTGTGAAGGAGGCCATAGATATCATATATAGAACACTAGATACCGCATGGCCCGCTCTCGCCTATTGGAGCTGACGAGATTTAGGGCAGCCATCTTGGCGCTGTCGTCCGCTCCACTCAGCCTTATTTATTTGGCTGGCACAATAAAGTATCAGCGCATTTAATCAATCATAACACGCTGAATAGTAATCCCATTGTCACATATTTAAATTTTAGGCATACAGCTATTAAAACTGCATGTATAGGAACGTATAGTTTAGCATATTTAAATAATTTTGGTGGAATACAAATACAATACTGTACTTTAATATATGTTTAGCAAGATACAACCAAAGATGCACACACACATTATGTATACATATTCAGATACTGTAATAATACATACAGTATATATATATATATATAT
>JBBPBX010001336.1:84237-104820 GCA_038048925.1 Garcialebias charrua
AGTTTTTAACACTAGACTCTGTGTCATCAAACGGGTTAATCACTAAACTCTCGGTCATGTGCTCATACAGTTTGCACTACTTCTCATACTTGCACTAATGTCTGTATTACATCACTGCCTATAATCATAATACTGTTTACATTCTCTGTTTACATTTATTAATACTGTTTACTTTTATTACTACTGCTTACATGTAATTACTACTGTTTACATTTATTTACACTACTCTAATATCTACACCACTGCTGGTACATATACAGTGTGCTCTGAACGGTCTTATTTAGGGATGCCCAATGTGCCTTACTGCATATGCCACTTTTTGCCTCTACAACAACATCAACTACTACCTCATACATATACTGTGTACATTGACTCATACGCTGCTTTGCCACTTTGCAAATGTCAATGCTAGAAACCTTTAGTTTATTTTAGTTATACTTTTTATACTCTTTTTTTATACTAGTATGCAAAAACTCAGGACAATATTATGTTCATTAAATGTTTAATGTTTTAGTTTTAGAGTTGGTGTAAATTTTCATACTCTTATACCACTATGCAAAAAACTCAGGACAGTGTTAGGTTTACTATTTTATGCTTATGTCTATTATTATATGTTTCAGTGTTTCAATGTTTAGATGTTTACTGTTGCACCGAGGGACTGAGAGAAACGCAATTTCGGTCCTGTGTATGTCCTGCACTGTACATATTGCAGATCTGACAATAAAGTTGACTTTGACTTTGTTGACTTTGATATATAAGTAGTTATATATATAGTTCTATATATAGTTATATAGTATGTATTTATATAGTTATATATATGCTTATCTGAATATATATGTATTATACAGTATCTGAATATGTATACATAATGTGTGTGTGAATAAATTGCATCTTTGGTTGTATCTTGCTAAACAGTACAGTTTTGTATTCCACCAAAATTATTTAAATATGCTAAACTATACGTTCCTATACATGCAGTTTTAATTGCTGTATGCCTAAAATTTAAATATGTGACAATGGGATTACTATTCAGCGTGTTATGATTGATTAAATGCGCTGATACTTTATTGTGCCTGTCAAATATATAAGGCTGAGTGGAGCGGACGACAGCGCCAAGATGGCTGCCCTAAATCCTGCGCCGGAGCAAGCTATGGGTTATCTAGTGTATATATGATATCTATGAAGGAGGCTGGATAAGTTCAGCACCACGGACAGCGCATCACAGAGGGGGACAGTTTGAAGGAGGCTGGATAAGTTCAGCACCACGGACAGCGCATCGGAGAGGAGGACAGTGTGAAGGAGGCTGGATAAGTTCAGCACCACGGACAGCGCATCGGAGAGGGGGACAGTGTGAAGGAGGCTGGATAAGTTCAGCACCACGGACAGCGCATCGGAGAGGAGGACAGTGTGAAGGAGGCTGGATAAGTTCAGCACCACGGACAGCGCATCGGAGCGCAGGACGGAGTGGATCAGCCGGAGGCTCCGAGAAGCAGCGTCATCTCCTCAGGTCACGGACACGTTCCCGGTCGTTTGGAAGCGGGAACTCAGCTGTTTTTTTTTTTTAAACAACAAAAAAAATAAAATATATAAGACTGGGTCACCAAATAAAGAGGAAGGTGGAAGCAGTAGGGATCATTTGCTTTCAAAGCTCCGGCCAGTCTGTTTTGACGGCGCGATCCTTACATCATCGAGAGGCAGAGAGAGAGAGAGAGAGGGGGAGAGAGGGAGAGTGAGAGGACTTCTCCACACTCCTCTCTGTCAGTCCTCAACAGTAAAGTGAGGCTGACGGATCTCTCCCGCCTCCCGGTTCCTCCTGCGCCCGCAGCAACATGCGCCATTCTGCGCGGAGACTCCCGCTGCTGCTGCTGTCCTCCTGCGCGTTTTGGATTTTCTGCCACGTCACCAAGGTGCACGGAGCTCTGACAACAACACGTAAGTTGCTGGTGTTTTTATTTTTATTTTGTTGTTGTTGGCGTGTTTTGTGTTGCTGGATGGGAAACAGTCTGGGGCTGCACCGGGGAGAGGTGCTGCTGAACCGGGCTCTGAGTTCAGACATGCACTGTGGACTCTCTTGCATCTAAAAAGCTAAGTCTGGTCCTCTGGACATTCATGTCCAGAGGACCAGACTTAGCTTTTTTAGATGTTTCTACCTGGATTATTGAGCATGCATCACTCTCTTGCATCGTTCAGATTTTGTGGCCAACAGGCTTTTAGTTAAACAGGTTTTCATAAAGGGCTGGTGCACTCTGACACGTGCTTTTGCTGTTTTCGTTTTGCTTTTATGCAACTTCATGGTTTGCATTAATGAGTTCTGGAAACACTTTCAGATTTGGAGTTATTGATGATGGATGAGATGATTGGGTTTGAGTTGTGTTGAGTTGTTTTAGTCTAGTTCACTGAAGCTGAACCCGAACTGATGACAAGAGGCATCAATCAGCCAATTAATCAATTATAACCTCTTTTTGTAACAAGGGGCTTCACAAAATAATACATTAGGAATTAACTTAAACATAGACGAGTCAATTAGACATTAAACACAGTGTGATTCGGTGTGAATGGAATACAATCGTGACCATTTAAAAATAAATGTGCAAACTCATGATGAGGCAGAGATATACAGTTTCATTTAAAGTGACAACAGAACACGGTGACAATTTTAAGGCTTTTTTACAGGATTTAAAATGAACAATTTGATATAGATTAGAACCTTGTCTGGTTTAGATTACGCCTTAATTTTGGTAAAACTTTGGGGTTATGGACAACTTTAAAATGTCTTATTGAAGGAAGACAGTCTGAAAAGGTCACATGGTTCTCCACATATATAGAGCCCAGTCACACACATGTATACTGTATATTTTTTGTCTTAGTAAAGTGGTCACTTCTTTGTTTTAAGGACAATACTCTTTGATCTATTTCAGTTTCATCCAGAATATTTTCAGGATTAGAGAGAGTTACAGCTCCCCCCCTGATATAACAGTGGTGATGGTTCGATTCCAGTGGAAGTTGCTGATGGAGGCTCAGCCGGTCCTCCGGGGGCTTTAGTGGGACAGATACCCCTGCCTGCCCCCCCCCGGTGATTGTTGGATCTTCTCCGGTCCTGGTTGGATGTGTCCGGGGTCGCACATCATTAATCATCCCGTCTGACAGGAGACAACAGGGAGAGATGCTCCCGCGAGCAATTAGTGCTGCTGGTGCGTTCACGTGCAGCAGCGTGTGTGTGTGTGTGTGTGTGTTCAACACCATAACGGAGACAGAAGTTAAAAAGAACTTCAACTGTGCCTTTTTTTTTTTAAAATTATCACATCATATTTTCTGTTTCTTTAGGCAAACTCAGATGGATGTTTAAAAAAAGCAAACACTTTCACAGAAAGATAAAAAAGGTGCATGTTTATTTCTTTTTTAGGAG
Source organism: Garcialebias charrua (assembly GCA_038048925.1). NCBI lineage: Eukaryota > Metazoa > Chordata > Actinopteri > Cyprinodontiformes > Rivulidae > Garcialebias > Garcialebias charrua. Next base: position 87,644 of record JBBPBX010001336.1, read on the forward strand.
TTAAAACCACAGCTAACTGAGGAAAAGATGGAAACAGTATTCCCTGTAGAGCTTCACAACATCAAAGATAAAGTTGTTGATGCACTCGGCTCATAAACGGTGCTAAGAATCTCCTGATAAGATTGAATTTAAAAGTGATTATATGAAATGTTTGCATGCCCTATTCAGTGTCATGGAGTAAACAAAACAAATGTGAATTGATATGATAAAAATGGATATAAAGAAAGAGCACGGTGACTCAGTTGATAGAGCTGTTGGCTTTCAGCGAGAAGGTTGCCGGTTCAAATCCTGGCTGGGGACCTTTCTGTGTGGAGTTTGCATGTTCTCTCATGCTGCGTGGGTTTTCTCCGTGTACTCCGGTTTCTAAACCAAAAAACATGTTGGGCTGACTGATCGAGTGAATGTTTGTTTGTCCATGTGTTCCCCACCTCCCACTCAGTTACTGGCTGGATGTGGGCACCACGACCCAACAAGGAAGAAGTGGGTGAAGATAATGGATGGATGGAATTAAACTCTGAGACATTTAATCCTTGCATTGAAGTCATGTTGCAAACTGTTTGTGACTTCAGTCAGTATCATAAGTGTCTTCTAGTTCTTCATAAACCAGTTTGCCCATTTAAAGGGACAAACAGCGACTGGGTAGTACCAGACTCAACGTAGAGGTGAGAAAGCAACGATGAGAGTTGTCTGATGAACTTTAAAAAAACATGTTAAAGATATAGTTTCAGATCCCTCTGAGCACAGCTGGCTGCATTATTAAATTTAAAGAAATCGTGGGACTGTACGTCACCAACCGCCCAGGATGTGGCTGCAAGAGGATGTGCAACCCCAGGTTGATCTGATGTTGTAAATTGTAGAATAAGAGCTGAGGAAACTATTCAAAACCAAAGATGAACGTAGGCAGCGTCTCTTTCTGCTCCACCAGTCGTCACATTTTAAATCCTAATGATTTCCTTTGAATTTGACCTGAAACGACTCCGTTATTGACAGAAAAACATAAAAAAAGCAAGAATGGAATTCACCAAAATTCACGCTGACAAGCCCCAACAAGTTCTTTCACGTTGTGGAACTGGTGACAGAAAACTGAAGTTTTCAGGTCACTCACATCAGCCGTGTTTTTATATTTTATTTTTAAGAGAAGCAGGTGAATTTTTACAATAAAAAATGTGCACGTGTGAAAATAAACATCAGTAAAAGAAGAACAGGATGTGGAAGGATTTCTGAGCACACAAGAGAGATGAAGCCATCTAATCCAGATGTTGACTCTCCCTCGACCCGCCTCAGGGACTGTAAGAGATATGTTGGTGGAAGATACCGTAACGTTTTGCTCAGTGGTCTGGGGCATGGATAAAAAAAAAAGAAATAAATGTGTATATAGCTCCAATCTCTAAAGATGTTCACACAGTCAAGTCAAGGGCTTGGTTGACCCGCTGACTGTGTGGCATCCTAAGTGTGTGCTGAAAGTCATGTACAGTAGTAAAGCAAGAGAATGGTGAATTAAAAAGAATTAAACTGGTTTGAGATTTTCTTTTTTATATATATATAATCCTGTTTTGCACATGAGTAGCTAACATTTGCATTCAGTTAAATAAATAAAAAAACACTTTATTAATCCCAAAAGGGAAATTAAATGTTGTAATTCATCCTCCTTGTTTCATTAAGAGATGCTCTACATCAGGGGTCTCCAACTTTTTTGAAACTGAGAGCTATTTCGTGGGTACGGAGTCATACAAAGGGCACCAGTTTGATAAACTCTTCAAAAATAACAAAGCGTAAATTGAAAAAAAAGTATAATAAACATATATTAAGAACTTTTAAGATAGACATTTTAATATATATATAAATACAAAAAAATAATAACAACTGAATAAAATGAAAATTTAAATGCAGCTGAGTTGTGCTATTTGAGAACAGGTCCGCAGGCACCTCAAATGGTCATTGGGGGCACCTGGGTGCCCGCGGGCACCGTGTTGGTGACCCCTGATCTAGATGCTGATGGCTGTGGGCAGGAAGGATGTCTTGTACAGGTCTGACCCACAGTGGATCTGAAGAAACTGGCTGCAGATCACATGCTGTCTGATCTGTCAACCCAGACTCGGCTGGTCTCTTGGTTCCCCACCTGGATACTGGGAAGACCTCCACCCAGAGTGATGGGAAGACCTCCACCCAGAGTGATGGGAAGACCTCCACCCAGAGTGATGGGAAGACCTCCACCCAGAGTGATGGGAAGACCTCCACCCAGAGTGATGGCCACTCCTCCCAGCAGCCTGCTGAGCTCCACGTCGCTGCAGACAGGCAGCTGCAGGTGTCGGAGGGTGAGCCCATCCTTCTGCTGTCACGGGCCACATTTCCAGGATCTCAGTGGTCAGGCACTCAAGCACAACCAGCAAGGAGACGGGAATGCATCTACGGCACCTCCTTTTCAACTCATTTGAGATTTGGGGCTGTAGTTAAGCTATCATTTGAGCTTAATCAGCTGCTCCCGGTCCCGCATCTCGTTTTGTGAATTGTCTCTTTAGGGGGTGATGATGATGATGATGATGATGATGATGATGATGATGATGATGATGATGATGATGATGATGATGATGATGATGATGATGATGATGATGATGATGGGATTAAGGCAGGATCAGGCTCAGATTAGAGTGTCTTGCTGTGTAACGTTTGGAAGTAATAAAAGTAATTATATATTTTAAATAAGGTCTAGACGTTAATTGTTCTGTCATGTTCCTTCTTCCCTGAATCTAAATCTTCCTTTCTGTTTTGTAAATATTCCTCTTTTTTTCCTCTGCTTCTGTTCCCAGCAGGGTTTACGTCACTCTTGTTTATGTTTATTAAATTTGTTCTTTTTTTACAAAAAAACAAACAAAAAAACATTACAAAACAATCCCATAAATGATAAAGTACAAAATATAAAAAAATGAAAGGTAGCAGAAAGAAGAAATAAATCTTATTATATCTGCCCCTTTTTTCAAACAATCAGTTTAAACAATAATAATCTTCCAGTAACAGAACAAAATGAATAACTCTTTCTAATTTTCTAACTAATACAATACACATTAAGCTACTTTATATATTTTTTTAACAATTCAGTTTTGATCATTTTCTTAAATGTAAACATTGACTTGGCATTTTTAACTACATTCTCCAAGCCATTCCATAATCTAATTCCCTGGATTGAGGTAGAACGTCCCTTCAAACTAGTTCTGAATTGTGGTTTTACAAACATCTCTGTCCCCTTAAGATTATAACAACTTTGTCTTTTAACAAAATGCATTTGAATATTTGGATATTATACTCTTCAACTTCTATTGCTGCTTTTTTGCACATTTCTGTTTTTTTCTACTTTCTGCCTCTGCCACTGCAATAATCCATCTTTTTCTGCACCTATCACCCCTCTCAGTCTGCAGAGTCCTCAGAGATTTTCTCATTCTCGTCCATTTCCTCCCAGCTTGTTCTTTTGTCTTTGTGCATTTCTAATTCTGACGCTCCTCACGTGGCTTTTATCAACTCGCTCTAATCATTTTCATCCTTCCTCGTCTTTTCTATTGATCATTTCTTCTAAGTCCCTGCAGAGTGGCCCCAACTCTTTCACTCCTGAATACATATATGCATGATATAAAAAAAGAAGCCAGGTTTGCTTTATTCCAGGGGTGTAATGTGATGCACCTGCTCGTGCATGATTGTGCAGCTTTCAGAGCAGAAAGAAACTCTCGGTACCGTTTTAGTTCATGACATGACCAAAGTAAAATAATCAGACATGACATGTTCTCCTCTCTGTAAACCCTTAGACTTGTAGTCAGCTGACCCTCTGATGTGTCAGACTCTCATATATAATTACTCTCATAGAATAAAATTACTGTCACCATGTTTAGTTGATGGTCGTCAAACTTTTGGCTTTTTAAAAAAAATTGTCAGGCTTCCATGAATATTTAATGATCTGAGTTTCTGGTGTTTGTGGTGAGATGTTCATATCTACAGAGAACGGGAAACTCCTTCCTGGCTGGTGTATTCTCATCTCTTTCTGACTGCTAGTATGATATTCTGTTAATATCCCTCACGTCCTTGTGATTACACCCTCATGCCTTTTCCTTGACTCATAAACTTTGCTCTAAAAATGTATTAAATTCATCTTTAAATTCATATTTCCATCAGTCAGTGTGAAACTCTGGTGTTTCACTCGTCCTTGTTTCTCTGCTGAGATGTTTCTCCTCTGGGATTTCTACTAGACAGTCGCCTTCTGAGAGACTTTTTAATGCGTCGTTTTTATTTTAGTAAATTATCTGTCTGGTTGATGATAAAAGCTTCATGTATTGATCTTCTGGTGGCACGGTGCTTTTTGGTCTGCCCGCTTGTGTTTTAGATGCAGCTGATGGAGTTTCTGTTCGGCATTTTGAAGCTCTCTAATCTGTCCTCGTTTGAAAGATGAAGTCAAAAAGACTTTGGAGTAAAAAATAAAAACTCCTGTCTTAGTTTCTAGAAACAATCTGATGTCTGACACAGAACCACAGTTCTCATGCCATCTTCTCCCTCACAAATCTATCTGATGCGTGAATAAACTGTAGAACAAACAAATAGCTAATGAACCAGGGCAGCAAGATGTTTGGTTAAATAATTAATAATAATAATAATAATAATAATAAAAATAATAATAATAATAATAATAATAATAATAATCAATAATAATAATAATAATAATACTCTGATTAGTAGATCAGAGAATTATCTTCAGTACAAGACGCGTCTCAAGAAAGAATGAACAAACTGACAGTAAATCATTGTGGTTAAATTCAAAATTATAATTTATATTATCTTGTGTTTTAATTAATTCACTGCTGATTGGTTACCCATGCCTGTGTGTGGGTCCGTTAGCAAAATATCTCAAACTTTAAAACTAAATTTGATGAACCTTGCAGAAAGTAATTACAGGATGTACATCTACAAAAATATTAAATTTCGGAGACAACCGAATGCAAAATTGCCAACACAGACAGCTGACCTTAACAACAATGACTAACTGTTTTACAATACTGAGATCAAATTTAACATGGTAGTAGCTGAGAGTCATTACCAACACATACTCTGAGCATATTTTTCAATAAAGCATGACATTTTGCACAACTAAAACTACTTTTTGTCATAATACGTATGCTCCTAAAACTACATGAAAAGCAGCAGTTGTATTAATTTCTTCTTGGCATACAGTCGTCGCTCGTTTATCATGTGGGATCTGTACCCTGTGAAGCCCCACGATAAGTGAAAAACTGCAAAGTAAGAATAGTAGTACAAGTAGTAAGTACCTGTAGTAGTTTGTTAGTATTTTAAACCCTTCTCACACTCTCAATATTCTAAACAATGTTTCTAAACTTTAAACGCTCAAAGAGTACAGAATGTCATGATTTCAGCTTCCTGCCTCGTCTGCTCTTTGCCACCTGAAAGCTTCTTGGCCACGCCCACTTCTCCGCTCTGCACAGAGAACAGCTGATCAGCTGCAGCAGGAAGTTTATCCTGCAGTGTGGGCTGCACAAAGGTGCAGGAGGTGCTCAATAATTTAAAAATAATTCATTTCAAATTTAAAAAATCCATGTTGATTGTCACATCCATCAGTTATTTTGAAAAACCGCGATAGATCGAGTCCGCAATAAATGAACCTTAAAGTAAGCATAAAAAAAATAAAAATCTTTAAATGATTCAAACATCAATTCTGATTATTTTCCAACAGTTTTGAAAGTAGTGCCTTTGCAGCTGCCTTAGCCATGAGCTCGTCTGAAGGCTTTTTGAAACGTTTCTACAAAAATAATACAACACAACACGAAACGGTAAACAAGGGAAACGGTTCATTTTAATAATTTCTCTTGAAAAAGTCAAAAATCTTTCTCAGAAGGGAATTCTGCTGCAGGGTCTATCAGCGTTTCTCCATGGGAACAGGGCCACGATGATGCAAATGCACATTGACAAGTCATACAGCATAATTCCCTTAACAATGACAGGAAGGAAATGTTAAACTCTCCCCCCACACACACAAAGAGAAACAACTTCACTCACATTTTTGTCTTTTGCTTTGCCCCGCTAAAGCCCGAGATACACTGAAGCAGACTCCGTATACGCGCGTATACGGACGTATACGCGCGTATACGGAGCCGCTGCTACACTCGGCTTTCGTTCTCGCGTAGATTCTCGTGTTTTCGCTCCAAATTCTAACGTCATTTCCTCCGTACCGTCACTTCCGATCGTCACTTCCGCTAGTTTTTCGCTCCAAACGCTCGCGTTCTCCTTGTTGTAATATGAGCAGCTGAGCACGGAGTGCTTTTCCTGCAGCCCACAGCCCACCACAGCCCACCAGGGAATATATAAAACATCGCGCACCCAGGTAGGACCTGAATTCATTCATTTCATTCATCGAGTGAACGGAGGAAGAAGCGGTTACTTGACTTTAGGCAAAAAAACAAAAGAAAAGGCCCGATCAGCGATAAAAAAGAGGAATTTATTTCATTTGTGTAACATACAAAACAGTCCGGCGCCGGGGAAGTTTAGGTCAGACACCGCGCATCGCGTATGCGAATCGCGTATGCGTAGTAAAAAAATACTTTTGCGCGTACTTGCCCTGAGGGGCTACGCGGGGCTACGCTGCGTACGGGGCGTACGTACGCTGCGTATTGGCGTATCGTGAGGACGCTCGAGTGTATCTCGCCCTTAAGACTAAGATCCTTGAATATAGCTGGCTTGAGATTTATTAGGTGAAAATAATGGGATCTAAAGGTGACGGTGGTGTTTTGACTGTAAAACTCCACAGATGCAACTAAACACATTCACGCTTGACTGTACTGGACAGTGGTTGTGTTTCTGTGTGAAATGTGATGATGTGAAGTTACAGTGGGATGAGTTTGTTTAAAGTCGACATGATCTATCCACCTCATTGGACAAGAGTCTAAGTTCAGGAGTGAAAGGTCAGATGGACGAGGAAGACGAGGGGAGAACTCTGAGAAGGCTGAAATTAGACCCGTCAAGTAAATATGATGTAACAGTGGGGGTGTTCTCTGACATCTTGTCATTTATTGTTCATGTTATATTTCATATAAAATTTGCAGTTGTAGAGAAAAGGAACAACACTTGTCTGGAAACTTGCTTTTCTTTAGTGTTTCACAAGTCGGTGATCATCCAGCTTCCATTATTTTTCATTTTTATTTTTTACTGTTATTTTTGTACTTGTATTTTTAAATGTAACTGTTAGATACCCTGATGCTGCTCAATAATCCAGGTAGAAAAATATAAAAAAGCTAAGTCTGGTCCTCTGGACACTCAAAAACAAAACAAAAAAAGCAAAAAAAAAATTGAAGAAAAGTTTTGTCTTTCACCCGAAACGGTTAAATCACAGACAAAAATGAAATCAAATGTAAAAGAAAAATAAATGCTTACACCTACCAAGAAAAAAAAAAAAGCAGTACAATACTACTACTATTACTATTACCAATAATACAGATAATAATTATATAATTCGGTACTGCAAAAAAAAAAAAAGATGGCGCAGTTGGTGGAGCTGCTGCCTCTCAGCGAGAAGGTTGCCGGATCAAATCTCCGCTGGGGACTTTTCCAATTGGAGTTTGCATATTCTGTCTGTGCATGTGTGGGTTTTCGCCCGATACTCCGGTTTCTTCCCACAGACCAACAACATGCATGTTGACTGATTGGTAACTTTAAATTGTCCCTGAGTGAGTGAGTGAACAGCTGTTTATCTAATTTGTCTCTGTAGTGGACTGAGACCTGTCCAGTGATTTCTGGGTATCAGTGACCCCTGTGACTCAAAAGGAAGAAGCGGGTAAAGATAATGGATGGATGAATAACAGCATAAAATGCTTGATCTCTATTTCTTGGTTGCAAATATTCAAATCACAGTGAGACTCGAGCAGAAAATGTACTTTCTTCTAATTTGGGACACCTTTTAATCACTGCTGGTTGCCAGCAGTCACCGCTGAGTGAGATACTTGTATTAAAAGTTGATAAATTCAACTTTGACTCGAAGACCTTCTGTAGTTCAGATCTGCTTGGACAGCAGCGAGTGACTTTAACAGAGAAGTCTCACACATCATTTCCAAGTCAGGATATTTGAACCTCATCATGGAGAACTGTAGACTCTTAAAAGGATCATTGTTCTCAAACAACTGTACACATCTCTTTAGACTCTACCAATGTTTGATTTGTCGTTAAATGCTTTTCATTGCAGGTGTCAGAGCTTGGTTTGCTTTGCCGGCAGTAAGTCAGGCTCGTTCCCGGTGAGAGTTGGACTCTGCCAAGGTTACCCTTTGTCACCGAGTCTGTTCATAACTTTTATGGTGTTGAGGGGATCCGCTTTGGTGGTGTCTCTGCTTTCTGTAGATGATGTGGTCCTATTGGCTTCATCAGATCGTGATCTACAACTTTCACTGGAGCGGTTTGCAGCTGAATGTGATGCAGCCGGGATGAGGATCAGTTCCTCCAAATCCGAGGCCATGGTCTTGAGCCGGAAAAGGGTAGAATGCCCTCTCCGGGTCGGGGAGGAGGTCCTGCCCCAAGTGGAGGAGTTTGTCTCGGGATCTTGTTCACGAATGAGGGAAAACTGGAGCGTGAGATCGATAGGCGGATAGGTGCAGCATCCGCAGTGAAGCGGGCGCTGTACCGGTCTGTCGTGGTGAAGAGAGAGCTGAGTCAAAAGGCAAAGCTCTCAATTTACCGATCGATCTACGTTCCCACCCTCATCTATGGTCATGAGCTTTGGGTTATGACCGAAAGAACAAGATCTCGGATACAAGCGGCTGAAATGAGTTTTCTCCGCAGGGTGTCTGGACTCTCCCTTAGAGATAGGGTGAGAAGCTCAGTCATCCGGGAGGGACTCGGAGTAGAGCCGCTGCTTCTCCACATCGAGAGGAGCCAGTTGAGGTGGCTCGGGCATCTGGTTAGGATGCCTCCTGGACGCCTCCCTGGTGAGGTGTTCCGGGCATGTCCCACCGGGAGGAGACCCAGAGGAAGACCCAGGACACGCTGGAGGGACTATGTTTCTCGGCTGGCCTGGGAACGCCTTGGGATTCCCCCAGAGGAGCTGCTCCAAGTGGCTGGGGAGAGGGAAGTCTGGGCCTCCCTACTTAGGCTGCTACCCCCGCGACCCGACCCCGGATAAGAGGAAGAAAATCGAAATGGATGGAAATTGATGTTTTTCATTGCAATCATAATGAATTTGTTAGATTTAACCATTTCTGTGCCTTGTTTGTATGAAGCCAGCGGAATAAACAACCTTGGAGAATATGTTTGATGCATTTTATCACCTTCTAGGTTTATTGCCATTTTTATTTCATTTCAACATACAAATAGATTTTAATGGATCAAACAACTGGCATTGACTAATCCTCAGGACTGTACGTGGACCTGATTCAACACATTACTTGGAAAGCAACATGTTCATGTCCAGAGTGATGCACATTCAGCCCACATTACTGTTGTACTTGTAGAATACAGAAGCAGAAAGAGGTGTCGAGGTGATGCACCTCTGAACCTGCACCTCAAGTCCTGAGCTCTTTCACAGCGTGACAGCATCGATGATGCAGACGTCTCCATGAAGCCGTCGTTACTCCCGTAGTGATGAATCCTACAGGAAGTTGTGTCAGTGAAGTACAGTAGATACACGAGCTAACAGAAATGTTGGTAAAAGTGCTGAATGACTGAAGGCGTTTGTTTGGAGACCTTTTGGTTTGTTGATTTCTGTTTGCTTCAAAAACAAGGTCGTGTTGATAATTAACTCTCTCTATTAGGAAATCATAATCTGGCTAATTATTATTTCAACCCTGGAGCTAATTTAGTTTTACACAGCAAGAGAAAAGAGCTGTGGAAGAGATAACAAATATGTTTGTCTGGTGACTGCATACTAACACACTGAGAAGAAGTAATGTGTCATTATGTCATTTAAATCACACGGTACTGGTCAAAGGTCAGGGACAATACTGGGATCTGACCTTTAGGGGTGCTTAGTCCCCAGTGTAGACAATGGCTCTTGGCTTGAACAACGCAGTGGCCATTGGCATCCCTGGTGGTGGGGTCTGGTGGTCCTACCTCCCCCAGAATTTTTTTAATAAAGTAAATCCCTTTTCCTGCTTTCTGGTGTATTTCAAGAATGGCTTCGGATGTTATCAGTCCATTAAATGGCCGTTATTAGTTGTTATCATCCCCATATGTAGCGGTGAAACTGTCCCACCTACCTCCTAGTAGGTTTAAAGGTACGTTAGTATCGTTATTATTGCTGATAATAGGCAGCGTCTCGCCAGGGTAAACCAGGAAGTGTCTTTTTTTTCAGCTTATATAACCCTTTTCCTAAACCTAACCATAAACCTGACCCAGAGGACCAACCCTAAACTTTACCCCCTTGTGCCTGAACCTAATCAAGACCCTTAACCTAATGCCAGACCCTTTACTCTAAATCTAACCACGTGAAACTGTTATGAGCACTAACAAAGCTAAAAACGGAGCCTATTATCATCGCTACCAACGTACCGTTAAACCTACTAGGAGGTACAGGAGGGGCAGTCTGACCGCTACATATGGGGATAATGATAATAACTAATAACTGCCATTTAATGGTTGATAACATTCGAAGCAGGTGATTTCAATGGTTTGTTAAACATCTACGTTTACATACATAAGTAAATACTTGATTCAATAACTCTTTTTAGATCACTTGGCACAACAAGAAGTAGCATTAAGCTAGCGGCGTGCAACACAGCTGCGTTAGCTAAGATGCTACAGACGTAGCGCTGTGCTTTACATTACACAACCTAATAAGCACTTTGTTGTCTATGATCACTTAACACTAAGCTGATTTTGTACAAAGACTAAATTTATGCAATCAGAAGTTGTGACATATATCTACATTTAAAACACACAAAACAAAGCACAACTAGCTTTAAGTGTAAACCTATTAATGTAACTATTAATGTAATTATGACAGAAAATGGACTTGCAGTTACCTTCGTACAGATGAACACGTGGTACTTCCTGTTTTTCACTGTTGCATTCAGGAGGTTGGCCGCAAGGCTTTATCATCTTTTATATTTTTCCAAACTTCATTTAGTTTGTGAAATAAACTGTGTTCCACCCTTTAAATCCTCGGGGTAACTCTGTCTGAACTACATGTTCTCCACTGACAAAGTTTAAACATTTTTCTAGATTTTCACGAAATCCCTCTGACCACAAAGTGTCCGAAATGCAAAATCTTGTCAATGTTGTCAGAGAAAAAGGGGGTGGAGCTCCTGCAGATAAGGGGCGTTTCACTTCAGGACTAATAGACCTTACCAAGCTCCGCCCACAGGGCCGCGTTTCATTGGCTAATGCCCATAACACGTCACAGCGCAGCTAACACGTGCGTGGCTTCCTCACAAACAAACGCTACGGTAGTTTTCATTCAACCTTTATTTAGTCAGGTAAATCTTTTGAACCTCATGGGCTCATTTACGAAAGCGACCTGCTAAAACTAAAGAACAATGAACAGCAATGGTAGAATTTCCTTAAACAATAAACAAACAAACAACAAACAATAGAAAACAAAAGAGAGAGAACAAGAAAGTTAAAAAGAGAGAGAAAAAAAATATATATACAGTATACATATATATACATATATATACATATATATATACATATATATACACATATATACATTCCTCCTTTTAACAAAGTATCAAAAAACTAGCAAAACATTATAAGGTAGATGTATAAAATCAAAGACAGGAACAAATCTGCATTGGTTTTTGCCAGGATTCCAACAGATTCTGAAAACCATTTAGAGAAGTCAAGGTCGAGAGCTTCAGATCTTTTTGTAAGATATTCCATGAAGCAGGAGCGGAGTAGGAGAAGGCACTTTTTCCAAGTTCAGTCCTCACTGACGGAACACTGCAGGTAATCATGTCCTGATAGTAATAAACACATGCTAATTTACAGTGTTAGTTAGCACACGTGCAGAATTTTTTTGCGTCAGGGCTGGAAAAATGCTCCTCCACCGTCAGTGGGGTATCTGTACAGGAGATGTCAGGTACCCTGACCGTATTTGTGGAAGTAAAATTCACCGTTTCCCTATATGTGAAACTGAATGCCTTGCTTGGATCAAAGCTTGTGCACGACCACAAAACTGAACAATTATTTCTTTCACCAGCAGAGAAGGGTTGACCTGCTTTTGAAACCTGCTAGTTAACAACACGCGGTCACGATGAGAGAAAGCCACAGTTCACTGAACGTCCTGGAAGTTGGGAAGAAACAGCTCTGCTAACTCCACATGAGCTAGCTAACACAACGAGCTCTACTGTCGATTTCACCTAAAACTGCACAAAATCGTGACACGAAGGCTGGATTTTAACTAACACACCGGACGGCTGAGCTCGTTAGCCCTCACAAAAGTCGCTGTCGGCGTGTTTAGCAGCTAAAGCAGCAACGGCTAACCAATGGAGATTACAGTTAGCATTAGCTTTGCGACCAAGGCACACAAACTTTTGCCAACAATAGAAATCGCTGATTTCAAAAGTAACCCTCAAAACCATGAATGCCTGACTTACCCAGCCTTGCAGGACAATAGGCATCAGTGATCCTGTCCACAGCTGTAATAATGCTGAGCGTGAGCTGCTGTTTTCTCATCGGCCGGTACCGGTAGCATTTAGCTGTGAGCGCACACTGTTTGAGGCATCGCGTGGCTCAAACAACTTGATTACGTCAAAAAAAAAAAAACATGAACTTGTTGGATCCCCTGTCCATTGTCGTGGCTGATATTTTGTTGGAATCTGGCAGAAATGATACACTATTCGACTCAGAAATACCCTGCAGTCGACGCCATGTTTCCATTGAAACTTAAGCTGCGCGACGCTTTGTTTGTGAGGTAAGCAGCCATGTTGAGGCTTAGGGGGCGTTTCTGGGCGGAGCTTGGTAAGGTCCATTGAAGTCGCTGATTGGTCAGTTGCTGACAAGCTTACTGGATTATAAACAAATCATAAATTTTAATGGCCCATTTAAGAGTGTCATCATTTATTTAATTATTATTTCAAATTTATTCAATATTTTGGTGAATCTAAGGCTGTTTTTGTAGGCAAGGCTAGTTTATTGCATGTATGATTAAATGCAATAAAACAAACAAATGTAAAAGGCAACAGATCATTGTAAACTTTGTCTTATTTATATAATGATTTTAATCACTGGATGTCCGGCCCACGATCTGTTGGCTTTCAGAAACTTTGGCCCCTGAGCAGTTTTGTTGAATTGCCCTGATCTAAGATTTGAAAACTGTTTTCTTACAAACTCCTAATATAGTTTTTATATTTTCAGGGGTGCTGAGTTAAACTTTAGCTTTGTTTGAGCACTGCTATAAAGAGGCTTAAACTGCCACCGTCAAAAGTAATATTTTTCTCCTATGTATAATTCAGATGCCAACAATCTAAGTGTGATTTATTTATTTCAATGTGGCAGGTTTTGTGTGTCTTTGTCTTTTAGAGTAATTCAAAATGACCACCACAGCCGAACAGCCTAAATAAATGAAAACTAGCTGTAACTCAACCAGTTCGACAGATAGTCGGCTCTATTTTAACGTTTTAAAAGCTGAGTGACTCCAACATATAACCAAAATGAAATCTAATCAAAATCTGTTTAATTGAATATACTGTTAGCTATCCAAGTCTGCCATGTTTGTTAGTAAAAATATATAATGAACCACTAAAAGGATGTAAATGAAACTCTTAGAAAGTAAGAAGTGAGTGTAAAGATACAAGAGATTAACTTTTAGAATCAACCTTATTCAAGATGGCCGCCTCAGCTAATCATTAGCAGACACATAAATAAGTACACCTCAGTTAGTTGTAGATATTGACAGTTTGGTGTCGTAGCAGCCGAGGGTTGTCCACAACCGCTCTGTGATCACATCCTGCAAGATTTTAAGATATCGTAAGAGAACGTGGAAAATGACATTTACACAGTTTGACCAAAGCAGCTACAAATATAAACTGGTTTTAGTTTAAACTTCTGGCATGAAAGTTGGATAGTTAGTCTTCATTATTTATTTTCAGGACAAGTACAGTCATGGGATGGTAAACTACACATTAATGTATTATTTAGTTCTTGTATGTTACATAGTCTGACGTGTGATTTAATCAAGCTTTAAGTTAATTATGCTGCCTGATGAAAAAATAATCATCAGAAATCACTGGGTTATTAGAAGCTTTGCCACGGTGTTTCCACATAAATAAATGTTCTTTAGTAAATTTATCCTCAGTGTGCGGTCAGTTGAGAGTAAAAGTGATCTTGTTAATGTTTAACCTAAATTCGACATCGACCCTTCTGATGGACAAGAGCTTGATGGGAATGAATCCTGGGATTACTCTTTAAAAACCACAGCGCAACATCTGTTCAAGCTTCAACCTGCTGCTCGTCTGTGCAGGAGCAGATTCTGATTTCTGCAACACTGTCACCTTTTATTTTTCATTTTATTTATTTCCACTTATGATGATGGTCATCTTTATCTAAAAAAAGGCAACAATGTATTCAAATCTTAATAACTATGGAGAGAACATTGCAATGCATATTTAATTTGCGTAACACGATATGTTTGGCACAACCAACAGGATTTTGTTTTAGTGCTTTTTAACCCATTTAATTTTAAATCAAAATTGTAAAATGTAATAATCAAGTTATTTATTTTTAGTTAGACAAACCTTATTTTGGTTTTAAAATTGTGCTCAGAAAATGATTACCTCCAGTTTTTTTCTCCACTTGTAGCAACTTGGTTTATTTCAGTTGACATAAAAACATAAGCTTAATATACTTCAGTCAACAAGAATAAAAATGATCTTGTTGCTCGTTATAATATTAGTTAGAAAATGTATATGAAAATATTTGCTTTTTGGAATACTGCTTTTTTTGACAGTTTGGTCATTAATTTGTCCAAAAGACCACCACTACTTCTGGGTTGGCTTAATGTAACTCTGTTTTTTCAAAGGTGATTCTGGCCACGTCCGCTTCGGCCACTTTAACTCAGGACAGTGTTACACTTTTACTATTTTATGCTTATGTTTATTAAATGTTTCAGTGTTTTAGTATTTAAATGGTTACTGTTGCACCGAGGGACTGAGAGAAACGCAATTTCAATCCTGTGTATGTCCTGTACATATTGCAGTTCTGACAATAAAGTTGACTTTGACTTTTACTTTAGCTTTAGCCACTTTTGCTTTAGCCACTTTTGCTTTAGCCACTTTTGCTTAGTCTCTTCAGCTTTAGCCGCTTCAGCTTTGGCCACTTCAGCTTTAGCCACATCTGCATTGGCCACTTCCGCTTTAGCCACTTCCGCTTTGGCCACTTCCGCTTTGACCACTTCTGCTTTGGCCACTTCCGCTTTGCCCACTTCCACTTTGGCCACTTCCGCTTTGGCCACTTCAGCTTTGGCTACTTCTGCTTTGGTCACTTCAACTTTGGCCACTTCCGCTATGGTCACTTCAAATTTGGCCACTTCTGCTTTAGAAACTTCAGCTTTGGCCACTTCCGCTTTGGCCACTTCTGTTTGTTCAAAGGTGATTCTGTTTATTTAAAATTTGTTAATGTTTATTTAACAATTTTATCCACTTCTGCTTCAGTCACTTCTGCCTCGGCCACTTCCTCTTTGGCCACTTCCGCTTTGGCCACTTCCTCTTTGGCCATTTCTGCTTTGGCCACTTCCTCTTTGGCCACTTCCTCTTTGGCCACTTCCGCTTTGGCCACTTCCTCTTTGGCCATTTCTGCTTTGGCCACTTCCGCTTTAGCTACTTCAGCTTTGGACACTTCCTCTTTGGCCACTTATGCTTTTTCCAAAGGCAATTCTGTTTATTTTTATTTTTTAATGTTGTTTATTTAAAACTCAGAGCCACCATAGTAATTGGCTGCAGTGCTAGAATGATGTAAAAACACAACAATTTAATTAAATTTATTGTTGTTGAGGTGTAGTCCGACTACAAAGTGAGCCCATGGAATTTTATTTTTAAATATGCTCAGTAAAATAAATCAATTTATAAAATAATATTATTTATCAGTTAAATTTTACTTCATTAAAATGTTGTCCATCTTCCTAAAATTAATCAATCAGCTCATCAATGTGTCCAGGCTGCAAACCTTTTGTTTGTATTGTAATGATCCTTGAAGAGTCATGTTAAGTGTTAATTGTTCATGTCGTGTTTATGACGCAAGGGTTGTTGGGAAATAAGATGGGGTGGGGCTAGAGGGAGTTTTGGCGGTTCTGTCGAGAGGTTGGGAGCACCTGTTGTGAGGCTGAGGAGTTATGGCGTGGGTCACGGCCAAACAGTGACTCTGAGTTTACTGGCCTGTTATTTGTGCTCTTTAATAAAGTGTTGGCTGAAGCAGAACGTCTGGTGCTTGAGTGACCGCGACAACGTTACACTGGTGTCAGAAGTGAAACTACGAGCTGCCTCTGAAGCGCGCGGCGGAGCAAACTGCAGGTGGAGACATGTTCGCGGACAAGATTAAACGGGAGGAGCTGGAGATGGAAGCCCGGCTGCATTCGACTGCTCACAGAGTGAGAGACACGGCGCTGCAAATGTCTGCTGAGGCTGGATTCTCACCAGGTTTGGCTAGATACGAGAACTTTCCCCGCCATGACCGCGGTTTCAGCGGAATAGAATCTAATCTTCGTGACGCACCATCACGTGACGTAAACAAAGATGGCGGCGCCCAGTGGCGAGAAGTAGCGGCAAACATAAAAACGCCAAAGTTCAATGGAAAGACGCCATGGGAGGTGTTTATTGCTCAGTTTGAACTGTTAGCTGCAGCTGCTGGCTGGGATGAGGAGAATAAAGCACTGCAATTAGCTTTGTGCCTGTGTGAGGATGCAGCTGCCTGTTTACTGCTGCTGAGCAAGGAGGAGAGGAGAGACTATGCTGCTCTGGTTGGGACACTACAGAGACGATTTGGACAGTATAACCAGCCTGTGCTGCTGCGATCAGAGTTTCACAATAGACGCAGACAGCCTGCAGAGCCTCTTCGTATCCTGGCCCATGACATTGAGTGTCTCTGCAGGAGGGCTTATGACAACATGCCACCTGCAGTGCAGGCAGAACTAGCTCGTGATCAGTTCCTGCAGGCTCTCAGTCCCAAAGAGCTCCGAATACAGACTCAGCTGGCACGTCCAGAAACGCTTGGGG
>JBBPBX010001337.1:0-25097 GCA_038048925.1 Garcialebias charrua
TTATGTATTTTTAAATTATGTCGGCACGATCAGGTAACATCTGTAGTTTCTTTTTATTCGTGGAGGGTCTATTAATGAGAGTTTTGGATGATTTACTGTTTTAAAATGATATCTCAGACGCGATTGGACATGCTCCGCCATTATTATTTAAATGCGCGTTGGAGCGTGCCTTCCCGTTGTCACGTTTTGCGGAAATGCGCAGATTTTTAGGGGCGTGTCCCAGAGAAAAAACTACCATAACTTGGAATGAAATTTTAATATATTTATAATTTATTTAGCAAAAACGAACAGAGCTGAATGATATAAGATATATATGTTCTGACAAATATGCAAATTTACAACATCATGTCACAATCCCTTTAAATCGCTTCTTGGTCTGCTGCCTTCATACATCTCCTCCTACATGTCTCTGCATGAGTGCAGCTACAGCGTGCGCTCTCAGGACATGATTACCTGCAGTGTTCAGTCAGTGAGGACTGAACTTGGAAAAAGGGCCTTCTCCTACTCTGCTCCTGCTTCCTGGAATATCTTTAAAAAAGATCTGAGGCTCTCGACCTTGACCTCTCTAAATGGCTTTAAGAATCTGTTGGAATCCTGGCAGAAACCAATGCAGATGTGTTCCTGTTTTTGATTTTCTACATCTGCCGTATAATCTGTCTGTTTTGCTACTTTGACATCTTTGTTTTGACTTGTTTAAAAAAAACCTGTATGCCTCTCTTATGATTGTCTATTGTTGATTGTCCAAGGAAAATCTACTGTTGCTGTTGTCATCATTCTTTAGCCAGGTCTCTAAGTCTCTCAGACTGAATAAAGCACATCTGAATGGTGGAAACCTTCAGACACACAAAACAGGTTACGGTAAATTCATTTCATCTGGACCAGTGTGAATGGTATAACTGTTTTTGATCTACTTGGATGATTCAGCAAAAACCTTTCTTCAAAAACCAGTGGTGGAGAAAGTACTCAAACACTTTACTTAAAGGTATTGTGACATGATGTTGGAAATTTGCATATTTGTCAGAACATATATATCTTATATCATTGAGCTCTGTTCGTTTTTGCAAAATAAATTATAAATATATTAAAATTTTATTCTAAATTATGGTAATTTTTTCTCTGGGATACGCCCCTAAAATTCCTCGCATTTCCGCAATACGTCATCACCAGTCATCAGTGACGTGACAACGGGAAGAAGGCAGAGCCTTGCCCGTTTGTTTGGTGTGTTAACTGCTTGCCATACTCATTCATTTCCTGAAGGATCGCCTCTTTTTACTTGCTTTTATTTGTGTAACTTGAAAAATGCCGTCACGTTGTAGCGCATTTGGGTGTTGTAATATCAGCAGTGAACAAGTGAGCCTTCACAAATTTCCAAAAGATGAGAAACTTCGACAAGAATGGACCAGACAAGGACCGGTGGGTTCCAGGAGTCGTATGTCTGCAGCGACCATTTCACTGCCGATTGTTTTCAGGAAAGACCTGGTATAAAAGAATCTTTAGGATTACCAGTAAGATTCAGAAGACTTTTAAAACCGGATGCTATTCCTACTATTTTTAAAAGAAAATCTACAGAAGAAAGTCCCACAGCTACCACGTCAAAACAACGCAGGGACCATCGGAAGACTGTCCAGGAGATGAGTAAGTCTTTGTGTAAACATAATCTGAGGTGTGTAGTGTTTTAGATTATAAACTATTTATTTTACGTGAGTTCATGTTGATTTACTTTATACACTGTGAGTGTATAAAGCCACTTATCACGGCAAATTCTTTAGGTTCGCTGCTAACAAGCTAGCCGAATCAGATAGCTAACACAATAGCAATAGCCGAGATACATGCCACGTTGCTAATGATGTATTTTTAAATTATGTCTGCGCCATCAGGTAACATCTGTAGTTTCTTTCTATTCAGGGAGGGTTTATTAATGAGAGTTTTGGCTGATTTACAGTCTTAAAATTATATATTTCAGACGTGACCGGACTGTCGGCCGATGGTTGCTAACAAAATTAGCCTAGATACCAGTCAACACGAAGCGCTATTTATGTATTTTTAAATTATGACGGCGCGATCAGGTAACATCTGTAGTTTGTTTTTATTCGGGGAGAGTCTATTAATGAGAGTTTTGGCTGATTTACAGTCTTAAAATTATATATTTCAGACGTGACCGGACTGTCGGCCGATGGTTGCTAACAAAATTAGCCTAGATACCAGTCAACACGAAGCGCTATGTATGTATTTTTAAATTATGACGGCGCGATCAGGTAACATCTGTAGTTTGTTTTTATTCGGGGAGAGTCTATTAATGAGAGTTTTGGATGATTTACAGTCTTAAAATGATATATTTCAGACGTGACCGGACTGTCGGCCGATGGTTGCTAACAAAATTAGCCTAGATACCAGTCAACACGAAGCGCTATTTATGTATTTTTAAATTATGTTGGCGCGATCAGGTAACATCTGTAGTTTGTTTTTATTCGGGGAGAGTCTATTAATGAGAGTTTTGGATGATTTACAGTCTTAAAATTATATATTTCAGACGTGACCGGGCTGTCGGCCGATGGCTGCTAACAAAATTAGCCTAGATACCAGTCAACACGAAGCGCTATTTATGTATTTTTAAATTATGTCGGCGCGATCAGGTAACATCTGTAGTTTGTTTTTATTCGGGGAGAGTCTATTAATGAGAGTTTTGGATGATTTACAGTCTTAAAATTATATATTTCAGACGTGACCGAGGCTGTCGGCTGATGGCTGCTAACAAAATTAGCCTAGATACCAGTCAACACGAAGCGCTATTTATGTATTTTTAAATTATGTTAGCGCGATCAGGTAACATCTGTAGTTTCTTTTTATTTGGGGAGGGTCTATTAATGAGAGTTTTGGATGATTTACAGTCTTAAAATTATATATCTCAGACGCGATTGGACATGCTCCGCCATTATTATTTAAATGCGCGTTGGAGCGTGCCTTCCCGTTGTCACGTTTTGCGGAAATGCGCAGATTTTTAGGGGCGTGTCCCAGAGAAAAAACTACCATAACTTGGAATGAAATTTTAATATATTTATAATTTATTTTGCAAAAACGAACAGAGCTGAATGATATAAGATATATATGTTCTGACAAATATGCAAATTTACAACATCATGTCACAATACCTTTAAGTAAAAGTACAAATAAACAGACAAAAATGTACTCTAGTAAAAGTAGAAGTCCCATACTGTATTAATGTTTTTACTTAAGTAAAAGTAAATAAGTACTTGCTTTTAAAAATACTTAAAGTATTAAAGTAAAAGTACTTGCTGAATGTATTACCTAATGCAATGGTCTACAATATCATTAAGTGTCCGTACCGTATGTGTATTTGCTGTAATACATTAATAGTGTTGAGCCATTTTAATGAACAATGCTGCAGATAATACATGTTTTTATTGTGTTTACTCTGTGACACAGTTCACACTTGGACTTGTGATTCTGTGCGTCAGAATTTCAGGGATGACCTGCAGAGTTAAATGTCATTAAGCAGAATAAGAATGATTTTACCTTTGAAAGTTTTTATTTATTACAATAATAATAATATAATAATAAACTTTATTTGTATAGCACCTTCCTACAATGCCTTGCATTGACCAAGGTGCTTAACAGGACAGAAAATATAAAAACCGGTACAATAAATCAGTGAAAATAGAATAAAAGCAACAGCAATAAAAGGAGGCAATGGAAATAAAAATACTACATACTAAAATACCAAAGTAATAAAAGTTACACACTGAAAGCTTTTTTGAACAAGTGGGTCTTCAGTCTGGTTTTGAACAGAGTCAGATCAGAGGTGGCACGCAGCTCAAGGGGGAGGCTGTTCCAGGCTTTTGGGCCGGCAACAGAAAATGACCGGTCTCCCCATTGTTTGTACCTTGAGCGAGGCACCTCCAGCAGGTGTTGACTGGCAGATCGTAAATCTCTGCCGGGCTGATGGGCTTTCAAAAGTTCTGAGATGTAGAGAGGTGCAAGTCCATTCAGAGCTTTGAAAACAAACAGGAGCAGCTTGAACTGTATCCTGAACTGAACCGGGAGCCAGTGTAGAGAGGACAGGACAGGAGTGATGTGTTCATATTTTCGTGTGTTGGTCAAAAAGCGCGCGGCAGAGTTCTGTACAAGCTGTAAACGGGAGATGGAGGATTGATTAATACCAACATACAAAGCATTACAATAATCAAGTCTGGAGGTCACAAAGGCATGGATGGCCTTCTCCAGATCACCACGGCTGAGAAATGACTTGACTTTAGAGAGCAGACGGAGCTGAAAGAAGCTGGTCTTGACAACAGAACTGATCTGTTTATCAAGCTTTAAGTTGGAGTCAAGCTGCACTCCAAGATTTCTGACCACCGGGTTGAAGTGGGGGAGGGGAAAACCAACACTGGGACTGGGAAGGATGTTGCTGGTGTCATCGGGTGCACCAAATAAAATGCATTCAGTTTTATCTGTGTTTAGGTGGAGGAAGTTTTGAGACAGCCAGTGCTTAATGTCATTTAAGCAGTTGACAAGAGTGTTTGAACTGAGTGAGGGTAGGGCTGGGCGATATGGAAAAAATCATATATCACGATATGGACTTTTTTATATCACGATAACGATATATATCACGATATATACAACACGATGTGTGTGTGTGTGTGTGTGTACAGGAAAAATTTGGACCAAAGTTTTTTTATTTTATTATTTTACTACAGATAGTTACAATTATAAGAATGTGAACAAAAAGAACAAGGAAATTTGGACCAAAGTAGAAACTAGATCTACCTAAGATCTACCTTAATTCAAGGAGTACGATTATGGAATGACTTAATGCCAAATGACAAATGTTAAGGAAGCCAAATCATTCCTTGTATTTAAGAAACTGGTAAAAAATGAATTGCTAAAAAAATATAAATGAATCTAATTTAATGTGTGATATATGTGAATTGAAAATTGACTGAGTTATTTACTTATTTTGTTATTATAGAAAATATTGTTTGAACTGTTATTAGATGAATAAGGAGCAGATTTAATAAGATTTATTCTTCATCTGCTACCTTTCATTTTATTTTTTATTTTTTTTCTATTATGAATACGTTAATTGTTGTATTTCATATTATAAAATGAATAAACTAACAAACAAACAAACAACTCCTTTTCTACTTTGGTCCAAATTTTTCCTGCAGGTGGCGGTAAAACAACAGCTGCTAATGAAACTCACGAAGAAGAAATCCGCTCTGAAGTTTGAGTAAACAAAGCAAGAAACAGAAAAGAGAAAACGTTGCGTTTGATTGCGGTTCTGTTGTGTCTCTGGTCTGTTTTGTATTGGTTAACTGGACCCGAGTTCGGACTCGGTTGGACTCTGGGTTCGTGTCCTCTGGACCCATTTTGTCTCAGAGTTTCAGCGGAGCGAAATAATGGAAGCTAACAAGGTGAGCTTCCCCCTCTTTTTGGTAAAAGTTATTCTTCTTGGGCTGCCTGTGCAGCTGTTTTCTCCTTGTTGAGATCTATGGTTGAGACACCGGCTTCATGCGCCTGCGGCTCTGTTGCTCTCGAGTTTAACAACGTAAAGCATGTGTCGCAAACCCGCGCGTGCGTCAAACATAAAGCAGCGCCGTCATCTCGCAAAACCCACATATGAAGCTTCTTTGCGACAGTTATTTTTTTATTCTTATTTATCACGATAGAGACGATAGAAGGAAAGTAGCACGATAGACACGTTTCTATCGTCCCCACGATATATATCGTCATATCGCACAGCCCTAAGTGAGGGGTTGGGAGTGACTGGCAGATAGATTTTTAAATCGTCTGCATACATATGAAAAGACAGATTATGACATGCAATGATTGATCATAATGGCAGCATGTAAAGAGAGAAGAGGACTGGCCCCAGAATGAATCCCTGTGGTACGCCAGAGGACAGAGGGGTTGATGAAGAGGAGGACAGATCACCTATCATGACAGAAAAGGTTCTCCCAGTTAGGTACAAAAGCAAAACAAATGTGTAATTTTAACTGCAGTAAAAACATTAAGTAAAAAGTTGTCAGCTTGAAAAAAATGAGCATTAGACAAACCTAAGGAACAGGCTCTGATCATTTCATCTTCAGTTTAAAATCAGTCCTCACTTGCAGACAGGTAAAGATTTAAGCTTCTAGCTAGATTGATTGTAGCAAGTTAGGAATGTTACAGAAACCTTGTTTTTCACTCTTTCAAGCCCCCACTTTGAAAGACAAAAGACACCTCTGTTTGAAAGACACCTCTGTTGTCTGACAATTATGGAAGCTTTTATGTCCCTTATTTCAAATTAAAATGGATTAAGAGAAAAGCTTTTTAGTTTCCAAATCAAGCTGCACGTTTTGACTCATAAATGAAATTTAAAATGAATAATCCAAACTGCATTTTCATTTTCTTCTTCGAGACTGCTCAGTTTGTAAATTAAATAAAATGATGAATAAAATAATGTTTAACATTTAATTTTCAAAATATGTCCTAGTAAAAAGTGACCAAAATTCATTTTGAAATGTCAATTTTGAAAATTAAAATGAAATAGCAGAAATGCTTTTTCATTTCAAAGTCAAGCTGCTTTTTTTGACTCAGAAATAATTTTTAAATGAAATCATTTTCATTTTCTAAATCAAGACTGCTCATTGTGTAAATTATGTTTATGTTTATTAAATGTGTTCATTTTTTTTACAAAAGAAACAATACAAGACAATCCCATAAATGATCATGTACAACATATAAAAAAATGAAAGGTAGCAGAAAGAAGAATAAATCTTATTATATCTACCCCTTTTTTCCAACAATCAGATTAAACAATAATAATCTTCCACCAACAGCACAAAATGACTAACTCTTTCTAATTTTCTAACTAATACAATACACATTACGCTATTTCATATATATTTTTTAACACATTCGTTTTGATCATTTTCTTAAATGTAAACATTGACTTGGCATTTTTAACTACATTCTCCAAGCCATTCCATAATCTAATTCCCTGGGTTGAGGTAGAACGTCCCTTCTAAATTAATTTTAAGTTTTAAATTAATTAAATTAATTAAAAAGATAAATAAAATAACGTTTAACATTTAATTTTCAAAACATGTCCCAGTAAAAAGTGACCAAAATTCATTTTGAAAAAAATTTAAATGTATTAGCAAAAAAGCTTTTTCATTTCAAAGTCAAGCTGCCTTTTTTGTCTCATAAATAAAATTAAAAATAAATCATTTTAATTTTCTTCTTCAAGATTGCTTATTCTCATTCAGCTACAGAGGAAACTGCTTTTTCCTTTTCACTCCCAACCCAGAGGAACTGATCGAGGTTCTTAAGGCCCTGTTTACACGGACACTGTGTGGGGGAAACGTAACTTTTGGGCATGTTAATTAGTTTAAAAGTTTTGCGTTGACACGGATCTGACACGGATCTGCTCGAATCTCCCCCCTCCCTCATGCCCCCCCCTTACACCCACTGCGCATGCGTGCTGCCTCACTCTGCTTGCAGTCTGCTACTTTCTTTTGTGCTAAAAGTTGAGCTAACAACAAGTTAACAAAGCTGGATTTTGGATAAGAGTCGACAGATTCGACACCAAGCGGGACTCTCTTCATCTAACAAGCTGCAGACCAGATGCTGAGTGGACTGTGGACCAGAACCGGACTTTCCTCCGTGATAAACAGCTGACTTACAGCAGGTAAATCAACGTTCTTAATATGGAGCCAAGATGGTCTAGTGGCAGGGCTTTTGACTACGGATCCGAAGGTCGCGGGTTCGCGCCCCGGCCACTACCCAGCTTGGGGTGTCTATGAGTGCACACCTATTTCTCCAGCTCCCCGGGCGCTTTCGGGCTGCTCACTGCACCACCTGGTAGGTGGTTGGGTTAAATGCAGAGACGAATTTCGTCTGTGTATGGGAACATACGCAGATGACAGGAATAGACATTATTATTATTATTATTATTATGTTTGCTTGTGTTTACTTTGATCACATAACAACGGAGTTTTTTTTTTCTTTTTTTTCTGCCAGGTGGAGAAGCTATCGTTCCAACAAACAGGCAGACGGTTCGGCGGTTCTGATGGGTCCAGATGAACACACAGCAAGAGTCCAGTTCATTAACGTAGTTACAGTTCGGTTCACGTGTTTTAATAGTGTGTTCAGTTTAATTCTCAGTGTTTGTGTTGTAAACTTTGTGGTGCTGAATAAATAAATAAATAAAAAATAAACCTGGTGTCTTCATTTTCACAGCACGTTACGCACTGTTTAAAAAATGTAACGAGTCCAGATAGATACTGTAGTTCAGATAAATTTACATCTCCCACGCCAACATAAATACTGTTTATTATTGTTAAACTGTTATATTTTGCAGCGTGACACGTGAAATGTCAGACTGTCCGCGCATGCGGGCTGCGCGCATGTGGTTGACACAAAAGCTCCACGGGAGATGTTTACATTATCAGCGGGGGGTCAGCGAAAAACTTCCACCTTGAGAGCAGGATCAGGAAAGTATCGGAGTCAAAGAGGGGGGCCAGCAGCGTCGTGTAGGCGATAAGCAAAGTTGCAAAGAGAAAGTAGCGGTTACACTCAAAATACGCGCCGTGTAAACTGGCCCTAAACCTCTAAAAACAATCACAATGCTGATGAGCACTGAAACAAGAGCTACTGTGTCAATAGCTGTGTTTCCATCCATTTTCATTTCGATTTTTGAGCTAATTTTTGAAATCTCGCAAATATGTAAATACAAATTAATGCGAAGCAGAAGTGTTTCCATCTACTGACTTGTAGCGCATCTACCAAGCCACGCACAGCGTCATTACGTCAGACGTCAGCGTCATTACGTCAGACGTCAGCACTGCGCATGTCTACAGTAAACAGGAAGTAGCGGTTGAAAACAGAACCCGGCCACACATCTCGTCAAAATGGAGAGAATATTTCAGGTACGTGTTGCTATCGGGCGAGTTGTATTTATTCTGTCATGCCAACTAGTTTTAGCGATGTTACATGTTGTCCGGAGCGGAAACAGCTGATCAGTCACGTGACGTGAATGTTCGCTTCGGCAGCACGAGTCGGCAAATGTGTTTCCATCTGTCGTTTTGCGCATCTGCTCGGTTTCGAAGATCCCAAAAACCACCTCAAGCGAGCGTATCTACTTTTTGGCGAATTTCAGGAAGTAACTGCGCATTTTGCCGTTTCCATTAAGCTTTTCTGCTGCGATACTTCAAAATGCGCACCTAGAAACCTTGATGGAAACACGGCTAATGATACTCCCCCTGAAAGCCACTGTTCTCTACTCCATGGGACCAAAACAAGAAGACAGTCCAGTTGTAAGAGAGGTGAAGGTTGCTGTCACACAAAACCTGGAGGACAGATACTCCATGGGCTATGAGTTTTTGCATAAGTGCACAGCCATGGACCCCAGATTTAAAGCCCTGCCACATATGGATGTATGACGATGAGCGAGAGAGGATCTTCAACCACCTCATAACTGAAATGATGACCGTGCAAGTAGAGGTATGTTTATTGTATTATGATCTAATTAACTTTAGCCTGGCCCTCGCCATTCCTACGCAGCTCCGCTCAATTCTCATTTCCCTTCACTGCTGGGTCTGGCATTTCTCCCATCCACAAGGATGTCTCCGGTAGGTTTTGACCGGACCAATCAGAGAACAGAAGGCGGAGTTTTGAACGACGTCGACTGACGTCGTCATTCAAAATGGCTGCCGCCACGAAGGAATTTTCAATAAAACAAGGTAAAAAACTATTATTTCTCTGCTGAGAAAAAATAGATTTCATAGCTGACGTTATATCAGAAGTGTTCCTGAGCAATCAGAGAGCAGAAGGCGGAGTTTTGAACGATGTCGACTGACGTCGTCATTCAAAATGGCTGCCGCCACGAACGAATTTTCATCAAAACAAGGTAAAAAACTATTATTTCTCTGCTGAGAAAAAATATAGTTCATAGCTGACGTTATATCAGAAGTGTTCCTGAGCTTAACAGTTCCTAAATCAATTCACGAAATGGTCAAATCTGCTGGATATTAAATAGTTTCGGTTTGATATTTTCCAAACAGCCTCGGGTGCGCTACGAAAATAAATGATAAAAAATCGAATTTTATCTCAAATGTTTCATCTAGGCCAACAGTCAGTAAATTAAAGACATATAATTACACACTGGTGGCAGAAAAAATATCCACCGAGTGGTTTCTGAGCAATTTATCTGATAGCCTGGACCTCGTCAGGCTAAACTAACAAAACTCTGCCTCCTGTTCTCTGATTGGTCCATTCAAAAATCTCCAGGAGAAATCGTTGTCTATGGCAGAGATGCCAGACCCTAGTCCAAAGCGAAGTGAAGGACATGGGTCTGGTATCAACCAGGCTAAATTAACTTTATACATTTAAAAATATAATCTTTTTTTTATTTTTATTAACCTCTTTGCAGTCTGCGGATGTCACCGAGATAGCAACTGAGCCATCTTCCTCTTCAGGGAAATCATCTCCACCTCCAGCTAAAGCCCTCAGTATAGCTCCGCGTTTGGCTGAGCGCTGCTGCACGCCGTGTGAGCGTAGCGGCACAAGCCTTTGAACGCGGGCGTGAACGCGCCAAGCTCAAATTTTACGACCGCTTACGCGCGCGCGTTGTCTCACAATAAACTGCCCGGGGGAGGACTGTTTTGTATGAGACACAAATGTATTAAATTCCTCTTCTTCATCGCTGATCTCTGGACTTTTTCTTTTGTTTTTTTGCCAAAAGTCAAGTGATCGCTTGAAGCGATCACCATTCGCTTCCTCCTCCGATGAGGAGTAATGAATGAATTTGTCACGAGAGAACTAAAGTCATGTCCAACGTGGATGTGCCAGGTTCTAAATATTTCCTGGTGGGTTGTGAGCTGCAAGACCAGCGCTCCCCGTTTTTATTTTATTTTTTAGAACTTTTTATTAACATATAAACACAAAATACCGCTGCGCAACCTGTGCCTTTTCTTTCACCACCCGACATGTCAATCAATTCAGTAGGCGTGTCAGCAAATGACCAATCAGCGACCTCAGTTTGTCCCGTAGGTAAACGCTCCGCCCTGCTTCTGCTCAAATGATGTCAGGTATTTGGAGCAAAAGCGCTGGAGCCTACACAGAGCTATAATGTGAAATGCCTGCGCGCAGCACGCGCAGCACGCGCAGCACGCGCAGCACGCGCAGCACGCGCAGCACGCGCAGCACGCGCGTCGAGCGGCGCTCGGCCCAACGCGCAGCTATACTGGAGGCTTCAGAAATCTGCAATGACTGAACTCTTTGGTGAACTTTTCCAGGGACAGGTGGAAAGTAGCAAGTCCCTTTTGGAGCACGTCCAAGAAGAAGTTTGTGAGTACAGAGCTTCAGGGTGCCCTTCATTTGAAGCTGACCCTCTTCTTTGGTGGAAAGACAATGAGGCCAAATACAGACACACTGCAAAATTAGCAAAGCATTACCTCTCTATTCCTGCTTCCTCTGTTGCTAGAGAGCGGGTTTTCTCCACCGCTGGAGATATTGTCACTGCAACCAGATCTATGCTTATGGCAGAAAATGTGGACAAGTTGATCTTTTTGGCCAAAAACTTAAAACTTGATTACCGTATTCACCGGAGGAAAATACAGGGAACCCCCGAGGTACGAACGATTTAGGGACCTAAGAACCGTTCGCAGCTCGATCCGTTCGTAGGTAGGGGGTGAAAATTATATTTAAAAAAAAAAATTATTCATTCATTCATTCATTCAACCTTTATTTATCATGCTAACGGAGCGCGCGCACACATTTAAGCATGTAAAGTAGTGTACTGTAATGTTAAACATTGCTATTCACATTTACAGAATAAATAAAAATATATTTTCTTACTTTGAGATGGTCAAAGCCGACATCTTAGGTTGCCATGCGTTGATTGTTGTCGGGCCGAGCAGCGCGCCACCGCAGCTGCTCCAGGCCTGTGTTAGCTAGCTGGCTAGCTTCTGCTAGCCAAGCCATGAGCTAGTGTTGGAGCGGCGGCGCGATCAATCTGCAGCTTCTGCTGCTCCAGCCGCTGCTCCAGCCTGAGACGTCCACAGAGCTATTCCAGCTAGTAATTAATCCACATGATGCGATCCTGGTCACCAGTGTTCAAAAGGCCGGCTCCCGTGTTAGCTCCAGTGTTAGCTCTGGAGCTAGCCAGGCCGGAGGTGTAGCCAGGCCGGCCGGAGGTGTTCGCACGGCGGCCTGGCACGATCGGCGATAAATCCGCTGCTACTTGAGACATCCACAAAGTTCACAGAGACGTTTCCAGCTAGTAATTAATCCATATGAAGCCATCCTGGTCACCAGTCTTCGTCCAGCTCTCGGCAGCTAACCTAAGATGGCGTCCGCCGGTGTTCTACATTAATTTGTGACCGGAGACCCCAGTGACTGAACCTTAAATAGCGTCCGGTGTTCTACATTAATTTGTGACCGTGTAAACTGAAGACCTACTTCCTGTTTCCCAAAATTGCTCAAAAATTGCTCAAAAATGATCAGAAATGATCTTTTTTATCATAATTATTATTTATAAAGCCTTTAAAACAACCAGAGCTGCAACAAAGTGATGTACACATGAAATTAAGAACATTTAAACACAAAAAAAAAAAAAAAAAAAATTTTTTTTTTTTTTTTTTTAATTCATATTTTTATTAAATATGATATGTTCGTAAGTCCCGTGGTTCGCAGGTCGATGGGGTCGTAGGTCGGGGGTTACCTGTATGCTCCGGTGTTTAATACGCTTTGTCCAATTATTAACAATAAACAAGAAAAAAACGTAAACAATACGCTTCGGTGTTTAATACGCGTCATCACCACGTGACGCGTCAGCGCCTCATTTGCCCTAATCAAGATGGCGGCGACAGAAGCAAGCGAGTACGAAGATCTTCACAAGGAAACACGGTAAAACAATTATTTCTTTGCGAGAAAAAATATATTTCTTAGCTGACTTCATAGCAGACGTGCTTCTGAGCTTAACGAAATGTTCAAATCAGCTGGATTTTTTTTTAAAAGTTCGCCGAATTTTAGGCAGGCGCCAGGCGGGTCAAACTGGACGCTTTCTTTCTTTAAATTTAGCTAAATAAACGCTTAAAAAATATATTTCTTAGCTGACTTAATAGTAGACGTACTCCTGAGTTTAACGAAATCAAAGTCAAAAGTCAAAGTCAACTTTATTGTCAGAACTGCAATATGTACAGGACATACACAGGACCGAAATTGCGTTTCTCTCAGTCCCTCGGTGCAACAGTAACCATCTAAACACTAAACACTAAAACATTTAATAAACATAAGCATAAAATAGTAAAAAAGTGTAACACTGTCCTGAGTTTTTTCATAATAGTATAAAAGTATGAAAATTTACACCAACACTGAAACACCAAACACCCCTAAAACACCAAACACCCAATGAACATAAGCATAAAATGAAATAATAAAAGTGTAATACTGTCCTGAGTTTTTGCATAGTAGTATGAAAAGTATAAAAACGTAAATCTATAAAATAAACTGAAGTTTCTAGCGTTGACATTTGCAAAGAGTGGCACAGCAGCATATAAGTTGATGTACACAGTATATGTATGAGGTAGTTGATGTTGGTATAGAGGCAAAGTGGCATATGAAGTAAGGCACATAAGGCACATTTGGCATCCTTAGATAAGGCTAGTCAGAGAATGCTGTATATGTATCTGCAGTAGTGTAGATAAAAGTAGTGTAAATGTAAACAGTAGTAATAAATGTAAAGCAGTAGTAATAAATGTAAACAGTATTAATAAATGTAAACAGTGAATGTAAACAGTAGTATGACTATAGGCATTAATGTAATACAAACTAGGGCTGGGCGATATGGAAAAAATCATATATCACGATATGGACTTTTTTATATCACGATAACGATATATATCACGATATATACAACACGATGTGTGTGTGTGTGTGTGTGTGTGTGTGTACAGCAAAAATTTGGACCAAAGTTTTTTTATTTTATTATTTTACTACAGATAGTTACATTTATAAGAATGTGAACAAAAAGAACAAGGAAATTTGGACCAAAGTAGAAACTAGATCTACCTAAGATCTACCTTAATTCAAGGAGTACGATTATGGAATGACTTAATGCCAAATGACAAATGTTAAGGAAGCCAAATCATTCCTTGTATTTAAGAAACTGGTAAAAAATGAATTGCTAAAAAAAATATAAATGAATCTAATTTAATGTGTGATATATGTGAATTGAAAATTGACTGAGTTATTTACTTATTTTGTTATTATAGAAAATATTGTTTGAACTGTTATTAGATGAATAAGGAGCAGATTTAATAAGATTTATTCTTCATCTGCTACCTTTCATTTTATTATTTTTTTTCTATTATGAATACGTTAATTGTTGTATTTCATTTTATAAAATGAATAAACTAACAAACAAACAAACAACTCCTTTTCTACTTTGGTCCAAATTTTTCCTGCAGGTGGCGGTAAAACAACAGCTGCTAATGAAACTCACGAAGAAGAAATCCGCTCTGAAGTTTGAGTAAACAAAGCAAGAAACAGAAAAGAGAAAATGTTGCGTTTGATTGCGGTTCTGTTGTGTCTCTGGTCTGTTTTGTATTGGTTAACTGGACCCGAGTTCGGACTCGGTTGGACTCTGGGTTCGTGTCCTCTGGACCCATTTTGTCTCCGAGTTTCAGCGGAGCGAAATAATGGAAGCTAACAAGGTGAGCTTCCCCCTCTTTTTGGTAAAAGTTATTCTTCTTGGGCTGCCTGTGCAGCTGTTTTCTCCTTGTTGAGACACCGGCTTCATGCGCCTGCGTCTCTGTTGCTCTCGAGTTTAACCACGTAAAGCATGTGTCGCAAACCCGCGCGTGCGTCAAACATAAAGCCGCGCCGTCATCTCGCAAAACCACAATATGAAGCTTATTTGCGACAGTTATTTTTTTATTCTTATTTATCACGATAGAGACGATAGAAGGAAAGTAGCACGATAGACACGTTTCTATCGTCCCCACGATATATATCGTCATATCGCACAGCCCTAATACAAACATTAGTGCAAATATGAGAAGTAGTGCAAACTGAATGAACACATGACCGAGAGTTTAGTGAATAACCCGTTTGATGACACAGAGTCCAGTGTTAAAAACTTTGTGTTGAGTGGTAATGTGTGAGAAAGTTTTTTGTGTTAAGGCAGTTCAAATGGGAGGGGAGGCAGAGCAGGCAGAGTGTTTAGCATTCTGACTGCCTGATGAACAGAGCTGTCTCTCAGTCTGCTGGTACGAGCCTGGAGACTCCTCAGTCTCCTCCCTGATGGCAGCAGTCTAAAGCGGCTGTGTAGTGGGTGTGTGGGATCACCTGCCATGCGGTGGGCTTTCCGAGTGAGGCGTTTGCTGTGTAAGTCCTGCAGTGAGGGCAAGGAGGTGCCGACGATCTTCTCAGCTGCTTTCACGATGCGCTGGAGGCTCTTGCGGCAGGATGCAGTGCATGCACCAAACCACACAGTGATGCAGCTGGTCAGGACACTTTCTATGGCACCTCTGTAGAAGGTGCACATGATGGAGGTTGAAGCTCCAGCCCTTTTCAGCTTGCGGAGAAAGTAGAGGCGCTGGTGAGCCTTCTTCGCCAGTGCTGCAGTGTAGGGCTGGGCGATATATCGAGATTTTTAAAATATCGAGATTTTTTCTAAAGAGATATAAGACGAGACTATATCGTTTATATCGAGAATCCACCGTCTGTCTGTTTTCTCCCACTCGCCCCCTCCTTCTCCTTCACTGAGCAGCACAGACCCAGCCCCTCCTTCCTGCAGGCTGCAGGAGGGCGGAGCGGAGCCGCGGAGACTTTCAGCACAACAAGAAGTAAACACGGCAGATATGAAGAGCCGCGACGCAGCTGCTGAGGGGGAAAAACAATGTTTTTCCTGAGCTAGTTTGGATTTAAATTGTCAGATGAGGGCAGAAAAAATATTTTTGTAGACGATGATGAAAATAATCCCGACGAAGGCTCGGATCTACAAATCTTTTTCACCATTTAAACAGCGGAGTGGAGCGTGAAACGGCAGAACCGAGTTTTTTTTTTACAGCCTCCTGCTTCATTAAAGCTTCAGTATGTAGCTTTTTTTATGAACATATTTCTTCACTCTGTCACTACCTCCTGACAGACTGATGTTAGCCAGGT
Source organism: Garcialebias charrua (assembly GCA_038048925.1). Lineage (NCBI taxonomy): Eukaryota > Metazoa > Chordata > Actinopteri > Cyprinodontiformes > Rivulidae > Garcialebias > Garcialebias charrua. Next base: position 16,171 of record JBBPBX010001337.1, read on the forward strand.
AATCTCTGAAAAAAAATTAAAAAAAATATTGTCCCCTTGCTTCTCCAGGTGGTAAATAAGCATTTCTAAAAAGAAAAGGTGACCCGCCATTTTCCAGCCAATAAAAACAGAGTTTGTAACCAGCCAATAAAAACAGAGCTTGAATTTGAATCAGCCAATAAAAACAGAGCTTGAATTTGAAATTCAACAGACCACAAGGGGGCAGAGCCACATATGGCTCTGAGGGGGAGGGATCAGAATGCTTTGCCTGTTGAAAATATTTCTAAGGGCTGCAGTTCTACAGAAACTGCATACTGAACCTTTAAACAAACCACGGGTCCAAGCTCATTTAGTCGTGCGCACACTGCAGCGCTTTCATGAGAGGAGCAGAAGGACGTGGAGACATTAATAAATCAGCAGCTCATCACATCGCCAAAGATACGGTCCTTAGCGGCTAACAAGATGGCTAACGCTTTAGCCGTCTTCTTCCACAGCTGAGACTGACCGTGTCTTTGGCACTATGATAAACTGCTGATTTAATAATGTCTCCGCCTCTCTGTTCACGTTTCTGAGTGGAGGCTGTCGTCTTTTTACACAAGGATTCAATGAGACACTTTGTAGAGCAACTTAGAGAACGTCTTCGTGAACCCGGAAACAACCCCCTGACCCTTTCACAATAAAACCGGATACAGTATATCAAATATATTATACCACAGAGGCTCACATTTACTGCAGTTCATAAACACACTGACTAAAGTGAAAGCACCTTTCTATCTTATCAAGACACTCAAAGCTCTTTAAAACACAATCTGTGTCCTCATTTACCCATTCATACAGCAATCTACTAGAACTGTACAAAGAATAATCAGTACTTTTATCACATTCATACACTGATGGACACACATCAGAGGCAATGACACAGCTGCCCTCAGTTGAAGAGGACTATTATTTAATAGGTGTAAATAAATGTCTAAAAAATAAAGTAATGTATGAAATAGTTCATTTTTTAGACATTTATTTTGTAGAGTTACAGCTGTTTGTTAATAAATGTTGCTGTGTGACAACTGGGACAAAGCTTTGACTCAGAAATATATTTTTGTTATTCTTTTATGGAAAGAAAATTATATCGAGATATATATCGTATATCGCGATATATCACAACAATATCGAGATATGAATTTTTGTCCATATCGCCCAGCCCTACTGCAGTGTTCCTGCTCCAGGACAGGTCCTTTGAGACGTGCACTCCCAGGAACTTGGTGCTGTCCACTCTCTCCACTGCGGTGCTGTTGATGGTCAGAGGGGCATGTTGTGCATCCCTCTTCCTGAAGTCCACGACAATCTCCTTTGTCTTCTCCACGTTGAGAGTGAGATTGTTGTGTCCGCACCACAAGGCCAAGCGGCTCACCTCGTTCCTGTAGTCCGTCTCATCGTTGTTGCTGATGAGACCTACCACTGTTGTGTCGTCCGCAAACTTGATGAAGTGGTTGGAGCTGTACGATGGTGTGCAGTCGTGTGTTAGCAGGGTGAATAGAAGGGGGCTCAGCACACATCCTTGTGGGGCCCCTGTGTTCAATGTGATGGTGCTAGATGTGTTACTCCCGATCCGTACTGTCTGTGGTCTCCCGGTCAGGAAGTCTAGCAGCCAGTTACACATTGAGGTGTTCAGCCCCAGACTGTCCAGTTTATGGATGAGCTGTTGGGGGATGATGGTGTTGAATGCCGAGCTGAAGTCGATGAACATCATTCAGCAAAACAGCAAATGGTCAAATCAGCTGGATTTTAAAAAAAAAGTTTGCTGATTTTTATGCAGGCGCCAGGCGGGTCAAACCGGACGCTTTGTTTCTTTAAATTTAGCTAAATAAACGCTTAAAAATATATTTCTTACCTCACTATAGCAGACGGGCTCCTGAGCTGAACCAAATGTGAAATCAGCTGGATTTAAAAATCTGCGGTGTGGTTTATGAGTGGTATCTTGCAAACAAAAACGGCTACATCCACAGCAGGGAGCGGGCAGCGACAGAGTCATCAGTCCGACCAAAGGAGGCTTTTTTCGGACACATGCAAGTAGAAACTTCTGGAAGTGGCCCCTCTTCCTCTTCACTCTCTGAGTCCTCTGCTGACTGCTTTTATTAGTATGGTTTATTTTTTGTAAAGAGTGACGTTTATTTAAAATATCACCCAAATGGGTCGCTTTTATTTATTTTTATACAAAGGTTTTGTTTAAAATATCACCCAAATGGGTCGCTTGTTTAAAATATCACCCAAATGGGTCGCTTTTATTTATTTTTATACAATGTTATATTGTTTACTTGGCATCTTTTCAAAATAAATATTTTTAAAATCTTTATTTTTGCCTTTTTTGTACCGAAAATATACAGAAAATAAACCGAACCGAGCCCTCCTTGAATCTGAACCGAACCGAAATGTGATTTTAGCGTACCGTTACACCCCCTAGAATTTAATAAATTTGTGTCACATACAAAACAGTCCGGCGCCGGGCGGTTTATTGTGCGACAACGCGTTTGCGGTCGTAAAATTTTAGCTTTGCGCGTACATGCCCTGTGGGGATATGCTTGTACCTCTGCGTAGTACGTGCGTACAGCTGCATATGGACGTACGCAGAGCTATCTTCTGTAACATTTTTAAAGATCCTATTAAGAATAAAATCTTTCAGTGAAGCTGTGTTTGCACTATGTGTTGGTAACCCTTCAGAACTCTAACTCTTATAGATACAAAAGATCAGTAATGGAATATAAAAAAACAAACCATATTTAAATGAATCGTGGCACATTACTGATCTGCAGCATTTTTAACTAATCATTGCATCTTTGACTCTTAAATATTTTATTTTTCAAATATTTCAACATTGCTTTTTTCAAGAGCTCCACATCTGAAAATGCCTCATGAAAAAATGTCTGCCTTTTCCTTTAGACATTAATACATATTAACTCACCTTTTCCTATAGACATTAGTGTATTAGTGCTTAGTGTATTACTAGCTGATGTCTCTCTTAGTTAATCCTAGATGTTATTATTGTTTTTCTCTTGCATTTGTTGTTGGATGTAACTGGGACCCTGTGTACATAATCTCGTTTTCAACACATGTACTACATGCGGTGCAAATGACAATAAATTCTCTCTGACTCTGACTCTGACTCTGATTAATACATATTAATTAACTCACCTTTTCCTATAGACATCAATACCGTAAAAACCGGTGTATAATACGCTGTATTTTTGCTCATTTGAATGTCCTGCGTATTAAACACCGAAGAGTATTATTTATGGATTTTTTCCCAAATTTTTAGACCCATTTTTCGCTCTGATTCTTCGTTTTTCATTTTTGGCAAAAATGGTGCAGTACCAGTTTCGGCCGCTATACGGGCGCTGTGGGCAGCAGCCAGCAGAGGACTCAGAGAGCGAAGAGGAAGAGGAGGGCCACTTCCAGACGTTTCTAGCTCATGTGTCCGAAAACAGCCTCCTCTGGTCGGACTGACTCTGTCGCTGCCCGCCCCTTGCTCTGGGTGTACCGGTAGCTGCATTTAGCTTAGCTGTGAGGTTCGCTGTTTTTGTTTGCAAGATACCACTCATAAACCACACCGCGGATTTTTAAATCCAGCTGATTTCACATTTGGTTCAGCTCAGGAGCCCGTCTGCTATAGTCAGGTAAGAAATATATTTTTTAAGCGTTTATTTAGCTAAATTTAAAGAAACAAAGCGTCCGGTCCGAGCCGCCTGCCTAAAATTCGGCGAAGTTTTTTTTTTAATCCAGCTGATTTGAACATTTCGTTAAGCTCAGGAGCACGTCTTCTATAAAGTCAGCTAAGAAATATATTTTTTAAGCGTTTATTTAGCTAAATTTAAAGAAACAAAGCGTCCGGTCCGAACCGCCTGCCTAAAATTCGGCAAACTTTTTTTTTTATCCAGCTGATTTGAACATTTCGTTAAGCTCAGAAGCACGTCTGCTATAAAGTCAGCTAAGAAATATATTTTTTCTCGCAAAGAAATAATTGTTTTACCGTGTTTCCTTGTGAAGATCTTCGTGCTCGCTTGCTTCTGTCACCGCCATCTTGATTAGGGCAAATGAGGCGCTGACGCGTCGCGTGGTGATGACGCGTATTAAACACGAAGCGTATTGTTTACGTTTTTTTCTTGTTTATTGTTAATACTGTAATTGGACAAAGCGTATTAAACACCGGAGCGTATTTTACAACGGTGAATACGGTACATATTAATTAACTCACCTTTTCCTATAGACATTAATACATATTAATTAACTCACCTTTTCCTATAGACATTAATACATATTAATTAACTCAACTTTTCCTATAGACATTAATACATATTAATTAACTCACCTTTTCCTATAGACATTAATACATATTAAAGCGTCACTGATATGATTTTTTTTATTATGCATAAAATTGCTCAAAATATATATCTTTTATCATTTAAATATGTTCGTTTTTGCAAACAAAATGATAAATCAATTTAATTTTTCTTTAAAAGTGATTTTAAACTTCGCCCGCCCCATGTTTATTCACGGGAAATCCGATTACACGCAAATGCAACATCTGTGACGTAAAATCGGGCAGAGACAGTCTGCGCGTGTCTGGAGCTCGCAGTTTTTTTTGTTTGTTTTTTTACTTGAAAAATGCCGTTACGTTGTGTCACATTTGGGTGTTCTAATATCATCAGTGAACAAGTGAGCCTTTTCACTTTCCCAAAAGATGAAATACTTTGTCAAGTATGGAATAAACAAAGCTGCCCCCCCCTCGGAGATCCCTCACTTCCTGGAAAGGTAAAGGCCCCGGTAGAGCTCTGCGTTCGACCGAACGACGCGTTCTACACGCGCGTTCACTAGCACAGCTCTGCGTTCGTTCCCGCGTTAATTCTCGCGTTTTCGCTCCAAATTCTTGACGTCATTTGAGCAGCCACAGCGCAAAGCGTTCACTGATTGGTCATTTGCTGACACGCCTACTGAATTGATTGACAGGTCGGGGGAGTAAAAAAAGACAGGTGAGCCGGAGCTTCACACAGCTTCAGCGCAGCGGTTTTCTGTGTTTATATCTTATTAAAAAGTTCTTCAAAAAAAAAAAAAAAAACAGGGTCCTGCAGCCCACAGCCCACCAGGAAATTTGCAGAACCTCGCGCAGCCACGTAGGACTCTAGTTTAATTCGCTCGTGACAAATTCATTCATTTCCTGATAATTTCAGTCATGGAGGCAGCGGAGGAGGAAGCGATCACTTGACATTTGGCAAAAAAAACAAAAGAAAAGTCCAGATCAGAGATGAAGAAGAGAAATTTAATACATTTGTGTCACATACAAAACAGTCCGGCGCTGGGCAGTTTATTGTGAGACAATGCGCCTCGCGTACGCGGTCATAAAATTTGAGCTTTGCGCGTTCGTGCCCTGCGGGGCTACGCTTGTGCCTCGTGCTCGCACGGCGTCGAGCGCCGTTCGGCCAAACGCAGAGCTATGCCTGGGCCTTTAGACTCAATTGAATACGGGTGCAGACCTAAATTAGAACCTGCCGTTTCTTGTTCATCTAACTTTCTGCTTCCCAAATTGAAGACGAATCGCTCAAATCTTAACTTAGATTTCTAAATTCGTCGGGTTATAAATTGGCCGCTATTAAAGAGACGTAGCCCTCTGCTCGATTTTACGTCACAGATGTTACATTCGCGTGTAATCGGATTTCCCGTGAATAAACACGGCGCGAAGTTTAAAATCACTTTTAAAGCAAAATCAAATTGATTTGTCAACATATTTAAATGATAAAAGATATATATTTTGAGCAATTTTATGCATAGTAAAAAAATCATGTCAGTGACACTTTAATTAATTCACCTTTTCCTATAGACATTGATACATATTAATTAATTCACCTTTTCCTATAGACAATAATACATATTAATTAACTCACCTTTTCCTATTGACATTAATATTCACCTTTTCCTATAGACATTAATACATATTAATTAACTCACCTTTTCCTATAGACATTAATAAATATTAATTAATTCACCTTTTCCTATAGACATTAATACATATTAATTAACTCACCTTTTCCTATAGACATTAATACATATTAATTAATTCACCTTTGCCTATAGACATTAATACATATTAACTAACTCCCCCTTTCCTAAAGACATTAATACATATTAATTAACTCACCTTTGCCTATAGACATTAATACATATTAACCAATTCCCCTTTTCCTAAAGACATTAATACATATTAATTAATTCACCTTTTCCTATAGACATTAATACGTAGTAATATCTATAGGAAAAGTGAAACACACACGGATGGATAATAAATAAACTATCGAGCCATACCGCTGATTTGCGCATGCGCAGAACAACAACGCTAAGGCTCGTGCAGAAAAACTTTTCTCAGATGAGATGAACCGACGGCGACGACCCTGTTCCTCTGGTCGTTTGCACTAAATTAACAATTACAGTCTGCGGTTTTTTTCATAAATTCAACGTATCAAAGTATTTTTTTTTAAACATTTTTCAACCAAACTTCAGAACATGGATGAATTTCACAGACCTGCTCGCTTGCCGCCATGTTTTCTTCCTGGGCTTGCCACTCGAGTACCTCTCCTCTCGTGCAGCTGTGTGTGTCTTCTGTGCGCTTTTTGAAGGGGCGTGACGCCCAAGACCTTGAACAGGCCACGCCCCCGTCTGACACACCAACCAACACCCACCTGTTAACCGTGCCTCCAAGAAACATTTGAATACAGTGGTGGGTGTTTTTCAAAGTGGGGGCTGGTGTGCTAGTGGGCCCCAGAAAGGGAGAGAAAATTAAAAGAAAAGTAAATTTTATAAGAAAAGCCCCCCAAAAAAGTTATATTAATAATAAAAATTGCCCACAAGGGCAATCTGTATCTGTCATTTCCAGATACACACTTGAGAGATAGAGATTAGATTTCTTTAGTTTTGTTCTTCTGGTCAACAGTTTGTTGAAAAGTTGTTGTTTTTTCAGTGGGAATATAAAACAGTGTTACACTCAGTTTGTGTTTGTGCTAATAACATTTGTATGCTCAGCAGCTGTAATAAATAATAGAATATAGTGAATAAAAGTTAAAACATTCTAAAAGTTGATGTTTCTTTCAAAGTCAAAGTCAAAGTCAAAGTCAACTTTATTGTCAGATCTGAAATATGTACAGTGCAGGACATACACAGGACCGAAATTGCGTTTCTCTCAGTCCCTCGGTGCAACAGTAAACATCTAAACATTGAAACACTGAAACATATAATAATAGACATAAGCATAAAAATAGTAAAACTAACACTGTCCTGTGTTTTTTTTTTTTTTTTTTTGCATAGTGGTATAAAAAAAGAGTATAAAAAGTATAACTAAAATAAACTAAAGGTTTCTAGCATTGACATTTGCAAAGTGGCAAAGCAGCGTATGAGTCAATGTACACAGTATATGTATGAGGTAGTAGTTGATGTTGTTGTAGAGGCAAAAAGTGGCATATGCAGTAAGGCACATTGGGCATCCCTAAATAAGACCGTTCAGAGCACACTGTATATGTACCAGCAGTGGTGTAGATGTCTTTACATATGTCTTTACATATTTTGTAGCATTGTTTGTGGGTTTGTGACGGGGGCCTCAGCTAGAAGTTGTCTGGAGGGGCCAGGGCATGGAAAAGTTTGGGAACGGCATCTAGAACAACTCTTTAATGAATCCAATATGATAAGTTACAACAACATTAATTTAACTGGCGTCGCGGGTTTGCGTCCCGGTCCCGACGAGCTATTTCTGCAATGTGTCTCCCCTCTCTCTACCCGTTTTGCCCTCATCCTCTACAATAAAGGCCACTAGAGCCCAAAAATGTAAAAAATAAAAAAAATGCTACGTAGATCTACTACACACCCACTGTTCCTTATCCTTAAATGTAAAAGTATCAATAAAGTCAAAACATGGATCTCATCTTTAAGACTTGTTAGGTGAGGGATCACTGTGTACAGGGCCAGCTGTGGACAGGAAGGATCTCCTAGTGGTTTGTCCTACAGCAGATCTGAAGAAGCCTCTGACTGAAGACACTCTGTTGTTCCATGACAGTCTGATGAAGAGGATGCTGAGGGTTGTCTGAAGAATCCTTCTTTGTACAATCATCTCCAATGTTCAAGTTAGACTTGTTCTAAGCAAAAGAACATTAGAAGGGAGTTTTAGTAAGAAGAATCTTTGGTGTTAAAAGAAGAATACAGATGTTGCAGACGTGTCAACTTTTATCCAGCAGCAACTTGAAACCTTTGGACAACGTCGTCATGGACATACAAAGTAGATGGATGCCCCAAAAATGTTGGATAAACAGAATTGTGACAGACAGGGAAACAGTTTGAGTTTGTCGATGTTTACGAGATCGTGGAGGAGTAGATCTGAGATCAAGAAATCAACTGAGGAGGAGGATTTATCATTGTCCCAACTACGTTTGGCTATGATTGCTGAACAGTCTCGCACCCCCCCCCCCGCCCCCATATCTCTGATTTTCTACAGCCGTATGTCCCACCACATTCTCTGAGGTCAGCGGACCAGTTACTTCTCACAGTTCCAGGAACTCGTCTTAAGTGCAGAGGTGACCGAACCTTCTCTGTAGCAGGACCAAGACTTTGGAACGAGTTACCTCTGCTCGTCAGACAGGCCCCCTCCCTCTCGGTTTTCAAATCCCGTTTAAAGACTCACTACTATTCCGTTGCTTTAAACACCAGCTGATCTGTGTTTGGTCATTATATTTATTATCTGCAACAATTTTATGTCTATATTCTGTTTTTCTACTTCATTTTGTATGTTGACTATGTGTTGCCTGTTGTTTGTTTGTTTGTACAGCACTTTGGTTGGCCTTGTCACAGTTTTAAGTGCTCTATAAATAAAATGGTACGGTATGATAAGTTGAAGCCTTTATGAATCAGAATAAGTGGGTGCA
>JBBPBX010001337.1:25127-36189 GCA_038048925.1 Garcialebias charrua
ATTTCTACAGGTTAGTCTCATCGAGCCTCAAGGACTCATTTACAAGAGAGACCTGTTTTAAACAAAGAGTGATGTCAACAGAAGAAAATGATATTTAAAAGACAAAACAAAACAGATAGATTATGAGGCGAATGTAGAAAACTGAAAACAGGAACATGTCTGCATTGGTTTTTGCCAGGAACTTAGCAGATGTTTGAAGCCAGAAGTCAAGGTCGAGAGCTTCAGATCTTTTTGTAAGATATTCCATGAAGCAGGAGCGGAGTAGGAGAAGACCCTTTTGCCAAGTTCAGTCCTCACTGAAGGGACACTGCAGGTAATAATGTCCTGAGAGCGCACGCTGTAGCTGCACTCACGCAGAGACATGTAGGAGGAGATGTATGAGGACAGCAGACCAAGAAGTGATTTAAATATGAAAATGTACCAGTGGAAGAGTCTGCGTGAGGTTAATGATGTCCAGTTAACCAGTGAATACAGGGTGCAGTGGTGGGTATGATAATCACAACCAGTTATGAAAGTGCACCATCAGGGGCTAATGCTCTGAGGAACATCCAGCTGCAGCCCTGAGTAGAGTGGAGCCTCATCAGGAGATCAATTTCTCTATTTACAGCAGCAAATAGCTTCAGGTATGTGAGCTCAGTCAATACTTGTTTTGTTTGTTCTTCATGAGTAAGCTCAAGCTCCTTTAGGTTGGATGGGTGCAGTTTGTGTTCAAGAACCTTTACATCAAACTGGAGAAGGATTGAGATCTGGGCTTTAGCTGGACCAGTCCAGGACATTTAACTGTTTGTCTCAAAACCTGTGGAGGGTTGCTCCAGTTGTCTCTTTTGGGTAAAATGGTAGAGCTGTTGCCTCTCAGCGAGAAGGTCCTCGGTTCAAATCCTGTCCGGGGGCTTTTCTGGGTGGAGTAGGCATGCTCTCTCCGTGCATGCATGTGCTTTCAGGTACTCTGGTTTCCTCTCACAAACAAAAAACATGCATGTTAGGCTGACTGCTAACTATCCGTGTGTGAACGGTTGTTTGTCTTTGTGTGTCTGCGATGGACTCGCTACTTGACTTGTCCATGGTTTCCCCTGCCTCTCACTCAGTGACTGTTGGAGATACGACACCTGCTCCACACAAACCAGCAGCAGCAGCAGTCCCTGCTGAGGAAAATACACCCCAACAGCATGATGCTGCCACCACCATGCTTCACTCTGGTGTAGTTCTCTGTATTTTTAATTTATTGATCTTTATTGAACCAGGCAAATCCAGACAGATCTCTTTTGCAAGGGAGGAATGGGTGTAAAGGCACCCTAACATGCATGTTCTGGACTGTGGGAGGAAACCTGAGTAGCTGAAGAAAACCCAAAGTCCACTCAGAAAGATCCCAGGTCCAAATATAACCCAGGACCTTCCTGCTGTGGCATCATGTATGGCGTGTGATGAGAGATGTTGAGCTTGCACTAGAACATTTCCTTTTTGTTCCATTTGACTACAGAAACTTCTTCCACACATCTGTTTGTTTCATGTACAGTGGTCCAATGGACCGATACTCCCATACCAGCGTCACAGCGTCATTGCTCGGCTCACAAGGTTTTTATGGATGCTCCTTCTTGGCAAGTTATACTGTGGTAGTAGTGGAGAGTTCCTTGGTCTTCATGCTGCTGCCTCTTGCATGGTTTTTAATCCATTAAAAATACAAGTTGTGAGGCAACACAACAGAGACAGTGAATACTTTTGCAACCCACTGTAATTGGAGAAAGCAAGAAAAATATTTTTTTCACTCTGTTTCTACTCAGTTCTCCCATTTAAATAGGCTATATGCCACGGACTTCCGTTTCAGCACTTCCGCATTCTTCACCCGTAAGACGCACTTCCGGTTTGCAGTCAACACGGTGTTAGCGATGGCGTTCTTCACGAGATCTCTGCAGGACTTGCCGACAGTCACTGTTAATAATGTCTACAGAATAATTCAGACCTTCTCTAAAGCGCCCACATCTAAGAAGGATAAAGGATTTAAGCTTTGTGTCCAACTACATAAATAAATATGAAGGTAAGTCGGTATTTGTTTTCAGTTCACCAAACTGCCTCATGTAGGCTAACACAGCTAACATAGTTAGCCTTGCTAATCTGTTGAGTAAACGTGTTTTGTCTGTACAATGTTTTCTTATTAACACAAATGTTAGTTTCAAACAAGGAGGCAGGAGAAGTCAGTTAGGGCTGAGTGTTTACAGTCCATGAGGAAGAGCCAGAAGCCCCACTGTTTGAGTCAAAGCCACCTGACAGTTCAGTTTCAAACAAGGAGGCAGGAGATTTAGAGCAGATTTAGAAACAAAAGTTATTTTAATTCAAGTTTGTGTACAAAAGTTGAGCTGAAGTCAAACCTGTTAAATCACTGTTTGTAGCAGGCCTTAATAAGAGATGTTTTCTTTCACTGCACAGGACACGGCAGGTGTTGGTGATGATGAGGGAACCCCTGGTCCATCCTAGATGTTTGTGAGACGTGGGAAGACACCACCGCTACAGCTCAAACATGAGGGAAGCAGTGAGGAGCTGAGATTGGATCCAAATACAAACAAGTTGTTCCACTGAGCACTGTAATCTGACTGATTACATGTTTTTAAATCTCCAAAAGCAGTAATTTAATTTCACTATTGAAGCTCTCTCATTTGAAATGGATCAGAGCCTCCTAAAGCTCTCCACTCTTCTACCACCACCTCTGTTGGAAGAAGTGTCCTGTTTTGTTGAAAACATGTCCTGGACGACTGAGAATCTTCACCAGCATACTCCAAAAGCAGTCGAGGAAGCTGGGAGTTAGTCAGAAGATGTAATAATAATAATATAATTTAAACAGTGTTTAAATATTGTGCCTCATTTAGCTTGACTCATACGTTTTGTACAGTAATGTAACATCATCAAATTTCTTTTTAATAAAATGGCTAAAACGACTCTAAGCCTGTCTTAAACCAAAATACAGTACACATTTTTTTTGGGTGATAATACATCAATGAAGACAAAAGTCAGAATGTTTTGAACATTTTATTTTCTTACAAGTAGTAAGTAGTGTGACTGTAGTGTCAGGGTAGTCCTTGAAGTCTGCAGGTAGATTTTTATGTATCTGCTCTTCAGGTAGAGCCGAGTACTGTCAATACAAAGTTGCTGTGAAAATCCGTCTGACCGTGGACTGATGGACACCGTACGGGTCAGCAAGGTCCCGTTGCTTTGATCCAAGGTCAAGGTCATTTAAGAACAGGAAGAACTCAACGGGCTGCAGGGTATGAGTTAAATAATCAATAAATAACACTGAACAACTGGTAATAACTAATAATTAAATCTCAATGTCACTACAGTACTTGTGCAATAACCTGTCACACAACCTGTGTAATGTTGATTATGTGCATACATATATATGCACATAAAGTTTTAAATATATATATATATACTGTATATATAAAATATATACATATATATATAATAATATATTATTATATATACTGTATGTGTATATATTTATATATATATATATATATATATATATATTTAAAACTTTATGTGCATGCTAGCTTATATTACTAGCTTGAAATACTTGCAGTACCGTAGTTAATTCAAATTCATCCTGCTGCATTGTTATATCCGTCTCTCTTCAGGACTTTGTGAATATTATAATTACTTTTTCACTGTGCATGCTTTTAGTATACATACAGTAGTTTGTTCTTTGATTTTTAGCAAGTCAAATCTGCTCTTCTCATCCTGAGCACTTCATTGTACTGTTAACTCTGTGTTAACCTGTATAAGACAAATAAACACAAGTTGAACTTGATGGGGAGTTCCTCTCAGTCACTGTGCATGCTTTTAGTATACATACAGTAGTTTGTTCTTTGATTTTTAGCAAGTCAAATCTGCTCTTCTCATCCTGAGCACTTCATTGTACTGTTAACTCTGTGTTAACCTGTATAAGACAAATAAACACAAGTTGAACTTGATGGGGAGTTCCTCTCAGTTCTTGGTGAACACCGACCATGAATGGCAGAGCAGAGCAGTCATGGGCCCATAAACACATCAGGAGGTCAGATGATGCAAACCTGGAAAAAAAAAACAAGTGTTCATATTTACCTACAAGTAAAAAACCAAACGGAGAACTCTTTATGAGAGTTATGCTTTAAAATAAATTAATTACATCTCAGGAAATTAAATGTTTAATTGGAGTGAAACAGTTCTGGTTTCATATTAAAGGAAACGGCAGAGAATATTTCAGAGGTGTAACAGCCCTGAAGTTACTAAGAGTTTACAAACATGTTTACAGATTAGAAAACATATGTTAAAATCTGAATATTATTTTAAAAGTATGTAGTTACAAACTTTTATTAAATCACTCATCATGACTCCAACATTAAATCTACAAGTGCAGGGTGTGGAGTCGAGTGATAATCGTGTTTCTTCACTGCGGTGTTTCTTACTGAGCTGCAGCAGCTGTTGTTGTGTTCTCAGAGAGTCAGAGTCAGAGTCAGAGAGAATTTATTGTCATTTGCACCGCATGTAGTACATGTGTTGAAAACGAGATTATGTACACAGGGTCCCAGTTACATCCAACAACAAATGCAAGAGAAAAACAATAATAACATCTAGGATTAACTAAGAGAGACATCAGCTAGTAATACACTAAGCCCTAATGTAGTAGAAAAACATCATTATAAACAGCAGCACGAACATGAGCAGATGGTCACAGATGAACGCAGCAACAAGAAACAGATCAGTATCAGCATGATGTGACATTTTGCAGTGTTTATTCTTATTATTTATTTATTCATGAGTCTGACAGCCTCAGGGTAGAAGCTGTTCCTCAGTCTAGTGGTTCTACATTTGATGCTCCTCAACCTCCGTCCCGAGGGGAGTGGTGCAAAGAGTGAGTGTGCTGGGTGAGTGAGGTCTTTCATGATGCAGGTGGCTCTTTTTCTGCATCTGGAGGTGTAGATGTCTGTGATGGTGGGGAGACTGACTCCCACAGACTTCTGTGCAGCCTTCACCACTCTCTGTAGAGCTTTCCTCTCTGCAACTGTGCAGCCTCCCTGCCACACGTTGATGCTGGAGCACAGGACGCTCTCCACTGTGCACTCCTCCTCGCTGTCCTCTCTGCTGCTTCTCCCAAAGCCCCGGTCATGGAAGTGGAAGGGAGAATTATTCCACTGGAACAATGCAGGTACAGCTCATTTTTAACCACTGTTTGATGCTGGCTCTTGAATATTCTGAGGTTTAAAACGCCGGCTACAACCGAGTGTTAGCTTTAAGGCTAACTCGGTTAGCCACGAACTGTGGCATTAAAATATAAAAAACTAAGCGCTCTATTGTCCCTGCTATTCACTGGACACAACGGCACACAACAAATCTCTCTTGTTGTACCAGTAGCTCGCAGATAATTTACCTTTTGTGTCTTTTACATGGTCTAGTTCTAGAAGCTACCGCTAACAACAACAGTAGTAGATGAGAGCCGGAAGTGAAGCGTGTGAGTCATATTTTAACGGAAGTACGTCACCACTACCCGTGGCATATAGGCTATTTAAAGAGGAACTCCACACCCTGTGGATCGGTAACTCCTCCCCCGAAGCAGTTTCATAATCTCCCTCAAAATAGGCTGTCGAGAGACAAGGAGGGGTGCAGGTAGAGTTGTGCTTTTGTTCACGCCTCCACCAGCAACAACCTAAAACAAAAAAAGCTTTTCAGGAGTGAAATGCAGCACTTCCATATAAGGTATGCACAGCTGCAGGACCTTCTCATCTCTGCAGGGGGTTAGCTCTGCTTGAACCACCTGTGTGACGTCCAGGGCCGGCCCAAGGCATAAGCAAACTAATGCCTCTTTTCCACCGCTCGGCTCGGCTCGGGTTGGATCGGCTCAGGTCGGCTCAGTTCGGGTCGGGTCACATCTATGTTCTGTTTCCACAGCTTTTTTGTACCCCTTCTGTGGGCGGGGTCCAGAATCCTACTCGTCTTACCACATGGTGGCAGTAGTGTTCCTCAAGCTATTTACTACAGTACTAGCCACCACTAGAAGAAGAACACAATAAAGACTTTGTTTCACATATTATCAATTCTATCAAAAACCACAAAGCTGATATTTTTCAAAAAAATCTAGTGTGATCACAACATGTTCATATACGAAATGTATCCTGTTGGAGTTATTTGAAATAAAATTCAATGTTTTATAGACATAAATGTGTCAACCTACGTCCATTATTTTCTACTTTGTTTCACATATTATCAATTCTATCAAAAACCACAAAGCTGATATTTTTCAAAAAAATCTAGTGTGATCACAACATGTTCATATACGAAATGTATCCTGTTGGAGTTATTTGAAATAAAATTCAATGTTTTATAGACATAAATGTGTCAACCTACGTCCATTATTTTCTACTTTGTTTCACATATTATCAATTCTATCAAAAACCACAAAGCTGATATTTTTCAAAAAAATCTAGTGTGATCACAACATGTTCATATACGAAATGTATCCTGTTGGAGTTATTTGAAATAAAATTCGAATTTTTATAATTTATTTTCGTTGTGCAAACACAGGTTTTGGAAAAAGTCAAAGCGAAACTACTTTAAATGCAGCACATTTGACCATACGTGACAATATTAAAGCGTGGTTAAGCTCAGGAGCCCTCGTACTATTAAAGTCAGCTATGAAATATATTTTATATCTGTTCATTGAGCTACATTTAAAGACATAAAGCCGCCCGCGCGCCGCGTGTTGCTCGTGGCGAACCTATTTTTTTAAAATCCTGCAGTTTTGAGCAGTACGTGATTTTATTAAGGACACGTTCAGCTGAAGACCCATCTTTGCTATAAATTTAAAAAATAATAATTGTTTTTACCGTGTTTATCATGTAAAAGTCCTGCAGTGATCGCGTCCCTCGCTTCCGTAAAAACAGCTCTCGTCTCCTCCTCCCTCCTTCCGGAGCGGGTGAGCTCGCCTCAGTACCCCTCTGAAAGCAGCCCGAAAATCTCAGGAAATCTCGCGCGGCTTAGCACGGAATATCCGGTGGAAAAGGATGAAAGGGGGTCTCTGCGACGCACATATGACGTAACATCCGACCCGAGCCGACCGGTGGAAAAGGGGCATAATGCCTCTTTTACACCGCTCGGCTCGGCTCAGGTCGGCTCAGTTCGGGTCGGGTCACATCTATGTTCTGTTTCCACAGCTTTTTTGTACCCCTTCTGTGGGCGGGGTCCAGAATCCTACTCGTCCAGAAACTGTTTTTTTTTTAAACAACACAGTGTGATCACAACATGTTCATATACTAAATGTATCCTGTTGGAGTTATTTGAAATAAAATTCAATGTTTTATAGACATAAATGTGTCAAGCTACCACCATTAATTTTCTCCCTTCTACTTTGTATCACATATTATCAATTCTATCAAAAACCACATAGCTGATATTTTTCAAAAAAATCTAGTGTGATCACAACATGTTCATATACGAAATGTATCCTGTTGGAGTTATTTGAAATAAAATTCAATGTTTTATAGATGTGTCAAGCTACCACCATTAATTTTCTCCCTTCTACTTTGTATCACATATTATCAATTCTATCAAAAACCACATAGCTGATATTTTTCAAAAAAATCTAGTGTGATCACAACATGTTCATATACGAAATGTATCCTGTTGGAGTTATTTGAAATAAAATTCAATGTTTTATAGATGTGTCAAGCTACCACCATTAATTTTCTCCCTTCTACTTTGTATCACATATTATCAATTCTATCAAAAACCACATAGCTGATATTTTTCAAAAAAATCTAGTGTGATCACAACATGTTCATATACGAAATGTATCCTGTTGGAGTTATTTGAAATAAAATTCAATGTTTTATAGATGTGTCAAGCTACCACCATTAATTTTCTCCCTTCTACTTTGTATCACATATTATCAATTCTATCAAAAACCACATAGCTGATATTTTTCAAAAAAATCTAGTGTGATCACAACATGTTCATATACGAAATGTATCCTGTTGGAGTTATTTGAAATAAAATTCGAATTTTTATAATTTATTTTCGTTGTGCAAGCACAGGTTTTTGGAAAAAGTCAAAGCGAAACTACTTTAAATGCAGCATATTTGACCACTACGTGACAATATTAAAGCGTGGTTAAGCTCAGGAGCCCTCGTACTATAAAGTCAGCTATGAAATATATTTTATATCTGTTCATTGAGCTACATTTAAAGACATAAAGCCGCCCGCGCGCCGCGTGTTGCTCGTGGCGAACCTATTTTTTGAAATCCTGCAGTTTTGAGCAGTACGTGATTTTATTAAGGACACGTTCAGCTGAAGACCCATCTTTGCTATAAATTTAAAAAATAATAATTGTTTTTACCGTGTTTATCATGTAAAGTCCTGCAGTGATCGCGTCCCTCGTTTCCGTGAAAACTGCTCGAGTCTCCTCCTCCCTCCTTCCGGAGCGGGTGGTGAGCTCGCCTCAGTACCCCTATGAAATCAGCCCGAAAATCTCAAGAAATCTCGCGCGGCTTAGCACGGAATATCCGGTGGAAAAGGATGAAAGGGGGTCTCTGCGACGCACATATGACGTAACATCCGACCCGAGCTACGACTCCAACTTAAAGTTTGATAAACAGATCAGTTCTGTTGTCAAGACCAGCTTTTTCCAGCTCCGTCTGCTCTCTAAAGTCAAGTCACTCCTCAGCCGTAGTGATCTGGAGAAGGCCATCCATGCCTTTGTGACCAGACTTGATTATTGTAATGCTTTGTATGTTGGTATTAATCAATCCTCCATCTCCCGTTTACAGCTTGTACAGAACTCTGCCGCGCGCTTTTTGACCAACACACGAAAATATGAACACATCACTCCTGTCCTGTCCTCTCTACACTGGCTCCCGGTTCAGTTCAGGATACAGTTCAAGCTGCTCCTGTTTGTTTTCAAAGCTCTGAATGGACTTGCTCCTCTGTACATCTCAGAACTTTTGAAAGTCCATCACCCCAGCAGAGCTTTACAATCTGCCAGTCAACACCTGCTGGAGGTGCCTCGCTCAAGGTACAAACAATGAGGAGACCGGTCCTTTTCTGTTGCCGGCCCAAAAAGATGGTGTAGTGGTTAGGGCGTTTGACTTGGGACCCGAAGGACGCGGGTTCGCGTCCCGGCCACTACACATCTTGGGGTGTCTATGAGTGCACACCTATTTCTCCAGCTCCCCGAGCGCCTTCTATGGCTGCTCACTGCACCGCCTGGTAGGTGGTTGGGTTAAATGCAGAGACGAATTTCGTCTGTGTATGGGAAACATACGCAGATGACAAGATTAGACAATTATTATTATTATTATTATTAAAAGCCTGGAACAGTCTCCCCCTTGAGCTGCGTGCCACCTCTGATCTGACTCTGTTCAAAACCAGACTGAAGACCCACTTGTTCAAAAAAGCTTTCAGTGTGTAACTTTTATTACTTTTGGTATTTTAGTATGTAGCATTTTTTATTTCCATTGCCTTCTTTTATTGCTGTTGTTTTTTATTCTATTTTCATTGATTTATTGTTCCAGTTTATTCATCTTTTTATCCTGTTAAGCACCTTGGTCAATGCAAGGCATTGTAGGAAGGTGCTATACAAATAAAGTTTATTATTATTATTATATTTACAACTATACTGACAGTTACAGAATATTAATAAAAACTCACAAAGCCATCTTTTTTATTTTTATTTTACTCTGATAATTCCAAATGGGGTAATTAATTATTAATCAATAAATTAATTGAGCAGGTGTGGGAGTGGTGGTGCAGAGGTTAGAGAAGGTGGTTCTGTGATCAGAAGATCACCGGTTCAGCTCCTGGTACTGACAACATAAAAAATATGGGTGGGATAGATGAAGCACCCACACCTGCCTCCACCCTCATTTGTCCCGCTTTGGACCCTTGAGCAAGGCCCTTAACCCCCACCATCTGCTCCCCCAGGCGCCCTAGATATCAGCTCTCTGCTCCACACAGAGGGTTGTGGTAGCTCGGGGGTCTGTGGTTGTGTCAGGAGGGACATCAGTCATTAAAACAATCCCCAAGTATTCGTGCGAGTGTAGGGTTTCTGGGTTTTTGTCCTGTCTGTCTGTTTCCTCAT
Organism: Garcialebias charrua; assembly: GCA_038048925.1. NCBI lineage: Eukaryota > Metazoa > Chordata > Actinopteri > Cyprinodontiformes > Rivulidae > Garcialebias > Garcialebias charrua. Next base: position 35,227 of record JBBPBX010001337.1, read on the forward strand.
GTTTCCAGTTCAGTTCTCAGTGTTTTCCCTCCTTGTGTCCAGCCCTCGTCTCACCTGTGTCTAAAGTTAATCACTGCTGCTGTCTGTTATTTGTTCCAACCAGTGTGTGTGTATGTGTTCAGCTCCTCTGCATCTTGCCTTTGTCTCAGGATTGTCCTGATGGTGTGTTTCTGTTCTGTATCCTGTTTTCTCGTGAGTACACTGCTCTGTCAACATCAGCTTTGTTTTTTGTACATTAAATATTTTTGACTTTTTCCTTTAGCCTCCTGTCGTCCTCCTGCACTTGAGTTCGCTGTGGTGACCCCTGAAGAAGAGAGCAGCATGCTCAGGCTATGTGTGAAAAGGTTGCCCCCAGGGCTACACTCTAGTTTTCGTACCCTGCTGTGCTGTCTGACAGGTTTGTGCCTGTTACTCTCTCACTCTTGCAAAAGATTGTTGGTCAGTTAAAGCCTTCAGGTTCTCCAAATGATGTGATTCCTCCTCTCTACTTAAAGATCCTGTGTTTCGACACTTATTAATAGCAGTTTATCCTCAGGTGTGGTCCCTCAAAATTTCAAACATGTAACTGTGCAACCTCTGATAAAAAACAAAAAAAAAACAAGACTGGATATTGTTTTTCTTGCAAATTTTAGGCCTATATCTTTCATTCATTCATTCAACCTTTATTTATACAGGCTAGCCTCGTTGAGTCACGGGGACTCATTTACAAGAGGGACCTGTCTCACTCACACCAAACAACCATCCACTCTCACACTCACACCTAGGGTCAATTTAGAGTCACCAATCAGCCTAACAAGCATGTTTTTTGGTCTGTGGGAGGAAACCGGAGTACCCGGAGGAAACCCACGCATGCACGGGGAGAACATGCAAACTCCACCCAGAAAGGCCCCGGACCGGGATTTGAACCGGCAACCTTCTCGCTGAGAGGCAGCAGCTCTACCAGTTGTGCCACCGTGCTGCCCA